>CAVNYN010286639.1:14351-29765 GCA_963692815.1 Nyctanthes arbor-tristis | reverse complement strand
CTTTGGTGGAATGCTCTCTTCGGTTTTTGTTTTCTTTGCTTGTTTTAGCATGTATGGCTTTTAGAATTAGGAGTAGATGTTTAGATGCTTTTGCTAGGCTCTTTGTCAGATCCCCTTTGTACATTAAATGATATGAATCCTTTTTTTTTTTGGTAATAAATCTGTTTTTTTAATATAAATACGTTTGTATAAGCCCTTTCTGTTTTTTTTTTTTTTTTTTTGTATAAATTTGGTTGTTTATAAATATGTATTTTTGGTTAGGAAATAAATGTAGAGTTATATTTCTATAGTACGTTTTCTGAACAAAAATTTTTTCAGAAAATGTCAAACAAAACATGTTTTCCAGTTTTCCTTTCCCAAAATCAGTTTCCAGATAACACAAATAGAACGCATTTTGACCAAATCAGAAAACAGATAATGAAATTAGAAAATAGAAAATGATCTTCGGAATGAAAATAGAAAACAGAAAGACAAATAGAACGGCACTTTATCATTTTCAGTCATATCTATATATATTATATAGATGAATAGCCTCTTAATCTATTTTGGCGGGAAGCTTTTTACTTGCATTAGGCTGTGAGCTTATGGTTTGGTTTCTTTTACAATCTTTTTTTTTTCAGTTGGGCTGGAAAATTTAATACATCAGCACACATTTGTCACTCCATATGTGATTCCTTGGTTGCCGCATCCATTACTTGCAACTATTTGGATATTTGTATCTGTATTGGGTATTTGACGGACAATGTAGAAACCTTACATATTGGCTTTATTTTGTACACTTTATTCGCTTACATATATACTTGCACCCTTCATTTTTGCCTCGATAATTCCTCTAGACATCAGCGGAAAAAATTTCGTCGGCTTGGATTTTGGTTGAGGATATTACGTACTCGAAGCAGCTGTTGATGAGCATGGTTCGTATCATCAAACTATATGTGCTTACGGTGAACATGGGTAGAGAAAAAATTGGGTTGGAATTCATTTGTCATGACAGTGAAGTGCGAAGTTTCCAACGTTTTTTTTCTATTTTTTGCTTTAATATTACTGTATATTTTAGCGCATAATATTGTCTACGTTTTCTCTTATTAAACTGGCAAAAGCAATCGAATCCATGGTAGTATAAGCAAAGAATTGATGCATAAATAAATTCAAAAAGGTTTTGAAAGAGGAGAGGGTATATGCGATCAAGTACTTTGTAGTGGCTGCAAACTTTAGCAAGTATAAGGCCTCCACACACAGGTATAAGATAAGTTGCAGCATTTCCTCGATACATGTTTGTTTTCAAACCTTTTAATCAACTGACGGATCCGGATGCAATAAAACAAACCCGAGCTAATTGGTGAGTCATGTTTGTATGTCTTTTTTTTTTTCTTTTTTCTTTTTTTAACCTATTTTCTGTTTTTTTTATATTGGTTAAAAAATGAATTAATTCTTATCTATTTTCTGTTTTCTTTTATTTATTATTATTATTATTTTTTTTTGTATTTTTGGTTTAAAGATGTCATCGGTGAGGTTGTTATAAAGGATGACATTAGGGCAGTAGTTGTATCTGAAGGGGAAGTAAAGTTGATGGAATTGACACTTGAGAATCTAGAGTGAGTATTATATATATTTCAGTTTGTCTTGTTGTTTGCATATTTTATTCTTTCTTTAGTAATGATTGATTGTTTGTTCCTTTTTTTTAATAGCTATAAGATTGAGGTGAATGTTATTGATAATGCTGGGTATGAAAGTTTCCTACTATGGGAGAATAAATATGCTAAATTAATTGACAAGTCATCTTCTTAGTTGAAAAAGAAGCTCGAGGGGTTAGCACTGATGAAAGTGAGTTTAATCAATTCTCTATTGATGACAAAGATTTGGCTGGGAAAGAGGCACTGTTCAAAGTTCTCATAAGCAAAGACAACTTGAAGCATTGTAACAAGGTCTACTCTGTAAAAAAGATGACCTGTGATCTTGAGTCGATAAATAAGTATGCTAAGTCTCATATAGTTATGGTCGAATGTGATTTGTTCTCCAAAATGGTTAATAACAGTGTTTCAAAGGTTTGTTTGCTACGTTATTTGCTTCTACTATTTTTTGAGAAATGTCATTCAAGTATTTGGTTCTTAAATGGGTTCTGCTTTCGTAGGACTCTTTGGATGATGAAGTTTCTACCTCCTTAAAGACTAATGGCCATGACGCTGGTGATACACTGGAAGGAAGTGGAGTTAAGATGTCACTTTTGTGTGATTTGCCAACCAATATAAACGGCAAGAAGGGGAAGTTGATCATGATTAAAGAGAAGAAGGATTAGACCACCAATCGCATTCCTGGGTTGTGTGGATCTGCCATATCTTCAATTTGTTATGTTCAGGAACTTTTTTGTTGGGTTTTGTTTCTTAATTGGCTTTTGCATGAAAAACTTAAATAATGACTATTTTCTAAAGGTGGTCATGACTATACCTTTTATTCTAAATCATTTCCTAGGATGATAATTCAATTTGTTTACGTAGACTTTGTTTTTGTTTTCTCTGCTTGTAGAGCACCGTTTACCTATCTATTTCAAATTTGACTTTGAATGAGTTGCCTATTTTGTTACTTAAATAGACTTTATTTTTTCTTTACACATACTTCAAATGGTGTTATAACCACAATGTCGTATAATTTTGTATGCACTTCAAAATAGAAATATTTAAACACTAAGACAAAGCAACTACCTGGCGCTTAATAAAGGTTACATTCATGAACATTAGGAACTATATAAAGACCATTGCATTTTAAAGGTAATTACTAATGCATGGCAATTAATAGTATTGGGGAATTTACAAATAGAACCAATAATACTTTGGATGCAAGAAGAAGTCACATAATGTGTTCATGTAATGAGTTAATGAACTAATTTTTGTCAATGTATTTATAGCAGTGTTCCTTGGTGATATTAACCAGGCTAATATCTATGTCATAGGTTGATAGAATAAGGAAATAAAATTCATTTCCATAAGCAAAAAAAAATCCCACAATTCATTGTCAAGTTTGAGAAAAGAAATATTACACATTTTATTCTGCCATAAAATTGGGGGTACTTTAATGTTAGAAGAAATTTATTTTATTTCATTAAAAATTTAATAGAAAAAATCTTCAAAGATCAATTCCAAATGAAATATCAACATATTCAAAGTGGTATTCATACGTTGATTATGATTATATGAACGTCATAAATTAATATAATGAAATAGAGACAATCAAATTCCAACTAATATTTCTTGATACTCATTTAGAGGCTGAAGGTAGAACTTAATTCGTATTTGATAATCTCTCTGTCCCATAAAGATATTCTCATTTCATTTTTCACATAGATTAAGAAAACATGATTTAATGTTATTAGAAATGCACAATTTAACAATATATTTCTTAATATATTATTTGAGTTATTTAATTTTTCACTTTAGTTGTTCTTTGTTATTGATTACTATGCACCATAAGTGAGAGCATATTAGAAAACTAAAATAATTAATTTAGGAAAGAAGAATATAATTTAAGACGGATAAAAAAAGAAAATAGAAATATCTTTTGGAGATAGAAAGAGTATCATTTTTAAATTATAGCTTTAGCTTTCCATTAAAGAAAGAATCGTATTCTCGATAAAGATACAAGGTCATTATTCAGGTTAATCATTAATATGTGAACTATTTTATACTACACTTATTCCCAATGACTATCTATTGAGTTTCCCATTAAACCTAATCATATGTGTTGGGTATCGTACAACTTAATCACAGCCTTTTCATTTTCCAGAAATCATCTCAGCACCTCAATTAAAAGGGCAAAGTATTTATAAAGCCTTTTAGTTTCTTCTAAGCAACAAGCATAGTTAACTCAAACACATTGAGCATTTGTAAACACACACAGCAATTGATTGAAAAGTAAAGCATTGAGATCAAATACCATTAAGGGATCAGATTTAACATTCTAGCAATTCATGCCGTTGGTCTCTGCTACTCGTCGATCGCCTTTGCATGTAGCCGGAATTTGGTTCAATTGGCAGATCTATTAAATTTATCAATATTCTATGATTTTCTGGGATGGCAGTGGCATCAGGTGCAAGATGAACGCAGCATGGCACCGGTCAATCGGAGAGGAAAAGGGGATCGTGAAATTTGGAAGGCTACGATATTGTTCTTGGAAATTTTGAGTGAATTGCTGTGTTACAGTGACTTTTTAAAGCTTGATTTCTGGATTTTGAGCTGTGTTTTGGATTTTTTTCACCTATTTTTCATTCTCATTCATCGATTTTGTGTATATTGGTGTGGGTTTTTGTGTTGCTCAAAATAGAAGAGTTCTGGGTGGCTGTCGGTGCACAGATGTAGTTATAGGGGCTATCAGTTTTGGGCCAGCAATTTTGGGTTTGTGTTACTCATTGTATGGTTTTTCAGACTTGGTCACATGGATTTCAATTTGGGCCAGTGCATTGTATTCGTTGGCCGATAATTATTCATATTGGTTTTTTTTTATAAATTTTATTTTTTTTATAAGTTTTATTATTGTTGCGAATCTATTTATATTTAAATTACTCTTACAACTAAATTACTCTTACAACTACAATTTATGTTTAGAATTATTATTATCATGTTGTTCCAATGGTGATTTGTTACATTCAACATTTTACTGCTCAATGTAATATGTTCCAATGAATAGATTGTTTTGAAAATTTGCGTCTTTCGTGCGTCCTGTGAATGCACGGGTAATATACTAGTTAGGGATAAAGATAGAATTGGTAGCTAGCTAAGTTTTTTTTTTAAACTATTAGATTTTTTTTTTTTTGCTTTTATTTAAAACTAAGAGCAGAAATCTCGTAAAGTAGCTTATGAGTGAATTTATGAAGGTTTGGGGACCTTCGACATTAACAAAAAGGTTAATGACCTAACTGATAAAAAGTGCAAAGGTTGCCGGCTATTTGTGAAATACTGAATTAACCCTAAATAAAAAGGGGAAACATTCATGTTTCCCTTCCTTCTTCGATATATTCTTGCTAACCTTTTTTGTTTCAAAAATACTGGATAATATTGTGTGCTAGATGAATAGCAATATACATTATTTCCTATCCTAAAAAAATAGTCCGCTATTCTATTTTCGTCCATCCCAAAAAGATAGTCCACTTACCATATTAAGCATGTATTTAATTTTTTGTCACTAATTAGTTATTGTTATTCAACTACCTATGCATTAAAAGCATTTTAAGCAATTAATGAGACATAAGAGTATATTTGAAAAAATATACTAAAATTTAATGTTTCAACTATATTAACTACTCTTTTTTACTTTATGTGAAAATAACTATTAGATTATCTTTGTAGGACGGAATGAGTATTATTTTTTTAACCTTTTTATAATTTTTTTTCTCTTTAATAATATTTTTTTAAACCGTCATCCCCTACCCACCTACGGCCAGTGTTTTTTTATTTTTTTCTTTTTTTTCGTTTTCCCTTTTTCTTTATTTTTTATTCTATTTTCTCCCTTTTTCTTTTCTTTCCTTTTATTTTGTTTTTCCCTTTTTCTTTCTTTTCTCTCTTTTCTTTTTAATCATTTTTGCTTTTATTTTTTTTTAAAATTCATATAGTAGAAATTGTTACATGTTTTGATTCATGTAATAAATGATGTTATACTATTTTAAATTCATATATAACATGGTATGTTACAAAACAAAAAATATAGTTTATTACACAATATTGTTACACACATAGTAGACATTGTTACATTCTTAACATATTAGACAAGTAGCAAGCCTTATTACACTCATAATATAGGTTGCTACATATATAACAAACTTTGTTACACAAATAACATAAATTGTTACACATATAACATACCTTGTTAGACATGTAACTAACATAACATTGATGTTTCACGCATAACACATATTGTTTAAGGTGTAGCACACTTTGTTTAAAAAAATTCATTTCAAGGGAAAAAAAGAAATTTCGCCTGAATCGGCCACCAAATTCCAATGGCCGAAGACTACCTAGCTAATCTTTGTTAGCACAGGTGGCCGGCTAGAATCTGGCTAGCAGAAGGCATGGTTGGGGCGGGTGGTAGATAGAAATGGCAACGGGAAGGGGTGGGGTAGGTTTGTCTTTCGCGCGCCTTGTTTGATTCAGGGCGGGGGTGGAAAGGGAAAAAAATCCCCATTACTTGATCCATTAAGGAATTTCTTTTTATTATTTTTTTTAGTTTTCTCTATAATTAATATTCAAAATTAAGGAAATACTATAAGTTGTCTATAATGGTAAAGTTTAGGAATTAATTAGTACAAGGTCATGGCTTCACATCACCTATGGGTTTATTTTTTTAATTAAGTTAAATAATAAAAAAATCAGTTTCTAAAACGGTTTTTGGGATTGCGCAAGTGGAGCAAACCCCACGCCCTCATGTTGCGGACTTTGAATAAGAGTGATAATGTTTGTAATTAAGAAGCAACTAGAATATCATTAGACCATATAGGTCTTGACATTTAATTTTTTTTTATTTTTTTCATCTTAAAAGCTAAAAATTACGGGATTTTTTTCATCCAGAATAAAACAAGTTGCTTGAACTATGAACTCGACAATCTAGTTATGATACCTCTAGGAAAAGCAGTTCTAACACGTCTCGTCCTATGTGGCTACATGAGTATACGTCACATGGATTCCATGCACTCACATGAGACTAGAGCCTCCCAGATAGTCTCTTTTCACATAAGACTAGTATGTAATGCACGTGTTGCAACTTGCACATGGGTTTTTAAAATACACAAAGAATTTTTAATTCAAATAAACATTAGTTTTTCTAAAAAATTTTTGAATGCAATCAATTGTCTTGTACTTGTTTGCCAAGAACAATCTAAATTTTAAATCACATGTCAATTGTCATACGAATTGAAATCAACGAGGAGGCTAAAAACACTCAACTATAGAAGTATTTGGGAGTTTGAAATCACAAATCATGGATAGTTATGAAAGTTATCTTAGGTAACTAGGGAGAGATGGTAACTTATTGAGGAATATATACATATATGTATATACACATATTAATTAAATGAAAAGTGCTACAATAGAGATTGACTGTAGTTTTCCTGCCTAAATTGTTTTAAGTGGGGATATTTATGTCTTTTTGCTATTGTTGGGTAAGATGTGCAGTAAATATTATATCTTATCCTTTCTCTCTCTCTCCCTCTCTCTCTCACTTACTTTTTTGGCTTTCTATTTGCTGTCTGCAATCCCCAGCTGCTTTTCAAAACTCCCAGTTGCATAGGACTCGCTCTCGCTCTTAGATCTATTGCTGCCTTCCAGATTTTTCCACCAGTTATCCGTCTCGCATAGAACTTTATCTCTACCAATTTGTATCTTGTCTTTATCCCGGAGCTCTGTTAATGAACTTGCCTATGCTCTTCCGATCTCTTTCTAGATTGGATTTTGATTCAGCAAAGATTGTGACTCGATACATAAATGAATTTATGTTAATATATGATTATTCTTTTATGCTTTTTTTCCTTTAATTTTGCTACTCTTTTTTCAAGTAATGGTGATATAGTGGCTTTGTTTCCTATAAAGAGTTAATCATCCTATACTGTAACATCCCGCAAAAATTCAACTATAAATTTGGTGACACGATAATTATTTTGCCAACAATTGAAACAAATACGTGAATTATTCATTCTTTATATTTCCAAACTAAAAGTCTATTACTCAAATAAATGAATAAGAATTAGCCAAATTATTCCCTAAATATATGTTGCTAAGTTTACCAAAATTAGGGGACACTTGTTACTTCTGTAAATACTAAAATTTCCAGGTAGAACACGTGTTATTTTTGCAATTAATGGATGGTGCTATTTGAGACACTTGTCACTCTTAATATTTAAAATGTGTTAGCTTTTCAAAATTATCAAGACACTTGACATTTTTGTGATTTGTGAATTTCAAAGGCAACAATTAAATTTAGACAAGTATAAAAAGGGACCTAAAGCTAAGGAAACTCACAAAACACACCACTCTCTATCAAAAATTTGTCCAGAGTTTGGGAAGGCCATAAAACACCAATTAAAACTCTCCAAAATACCCTTTTTGCATTAAAAATAAGGCACTCTTCATATACATATTAAATTTCTACTTAAATAAGACACTTTGCTTGAGAAATATCGAAGGTATTTTCCATCTAAATTTGTTCAAAGAATCTTTGTAGAAAAAGGTGAGTAATCGGTACTTTGATTCCCCTTCAATCATGCATTAAGCTTTCATAAATTGAATATGAACTTTATGCATTGTTATGGAAACAAAGATTGATTTATTGTATTTGTATCGCTAGTTAATGCTCTACCCGTTTCGAATTACTTTGTAATATTGTAGCTTTGTTGTGTACACGACGCTCTTCCGATCTAATCTTTGTGGCGTTGCTGTATGGTATTGGTCAATCATGTATGCACCACGAATAATAGTTTAAATAGTGATAGGGTTTATTTGTGCATCGAAAGGCTTTGTACATTCAATGACTTTGTACATCTAAAGGCTTTGTGAACCCGATGATTTTCTCAAAAATGCGTTTTTCTTACATGAAAGTTGAATCAAGATATTTGGTTATTCACTAAATACTCTGTACTCACTCCCCATCTTCTACAATCCTATAGGTATTGAATTTAGAGTTTTATGGCCGGATCATCCCAAAAGTGGAGAAGATACATGTATGTGATCGAGATTTCGGTATGTGGCTGAGGTTTCATTGTGGGTAGCCTACAATACACTTAATTATCAGAGTGCGCATCGAAAGCTTCTAAATATTTTGAATTGTATTTCTAGAGTCTTGTCCTCGATTTTGAATCGAGATAACGCTTCTGCTACCTATATTTCAAGATAATATGGTAATAAAATTGAGAAAAATGCTTCCATTGCCGATATTTTGAGATAATAACGTAATAAAATTGGAGGCGTGACATATACATTGTTCTCAAATTAAGTATTTTATTTCCTTAAAGGTTATATTCTAAGATTCATTTTTCTTACTAACTAACAATTTATGATGGGTGAGAAAAATACAATGATGTACCTCAATAAGACTAATTAATTTGAGGAAAATATGCAAAACTGCTCATTGTTTAAAATGATAAGATACTTGAAATTTGTGATATACCTAAAAATAAATGGGAAAAGATTGATGCAATACCATCTTTTATGGTTTTTTCATTTTTCTTTTTGAGTTTAAAGAAAACAATACTAAAAAATGCAACACTTTTTAGATAACTAAATGATCAAACTTGTAGTGAAATAAATGAGAAATATTTATTTTATTTTTAAATGAAAAATTAAATATTTCACTACAATGAATGACAAACAAATATATAGTTGTTTTCATTTGTAACTATTTGATGAAAAAATATTTCATTTGTAACTATTTGATGAAAAAATATTTAACTACAATGAATGGCAAACAAACATATAGTGGCTTTTATTTGTAACTATTTGATGAAAAAACAACAAATTATGTGACATTTTTAACGTTTCAAATTATAGGGCAGGGGCACATTGGATTCAAATTTGGGAATTTTTGGTAAGAGTTTTGAGTCTTAAACTACTAGACCAACCCCTTCATTCCATCTATTTTTCACTTTTAAATAAAAAAGGACTGAGAAATTGACTTTTTTAAATAAGAAAATATACAATTATATTTGTAGGGAAGTGAAATGAGACTATGTTTATAAGCAAGCCATGTGACGGAGACTAGGAGACTATCAATTTCTATTTATGACTTTTTAAAGAAATAGTGACAAAAAATAGAAAAATAATTTGTATTCATAGCGATTTTCTGTACATTGTACGAGTCATATACACTAGGGTTAATACTGGGTCTTAGACGTCTATAATTTTAGCTATTCAATAGCTCGCTTGATGAATCTCCGTATGGCATATATTTGAAGAGAGAAAATTAGCAAAATAATATAGTTATATAATATAATAAATTATGTCTTGTAAAATTTGCTAATTTAAATTGTGTATGTATAATCTTTACATTGACAAATAGTTAACACCATAGGTTATTTAATATATATTAATAAAAAAGAACAGATAATTTATTTCTTGTGTGCTGATGTTTATATTGATTTTCTACACCGTTTTCTTTTTTTTCTTCTTTTTTTTTTTTTTTTGCAATTGAGAGCCGTGATATATTATCAACAAAGAAGTTGACCAAAACAATCATTTCAAATGGGCTGGCAACGTCATATAATAAAAATGGAGGTTAATGTTTTAAGAATGGGAAATTATATTCACACCATGATTTTGTTAATGACACCATATTTTAATTACACTGTATATCTTTAAATTTTGTTATTTTTTTAATTATGATCATAATTTTTCTCATCATATTTATGACAAATTTTTTCATTGACTAAAATTTCTAGACCCCAATACTTTACAAAAAAGTTGCATTATGACAACACAAGAAATACTTATTTGTCACCAAGAACAACAAAAATAAAATTTTGCTAATTATTTTAACTATATTAAAATAATTAGAAAAATTTAGACAAAAATCATAATTGGAGAAATTATCAGTTAATTAATTGAGAGTTGAAAAGTATGAATGCGCTATAAAAAAATCAAGGGATATAAATGGGTCTTTAAGTAAAAATTAGTTATCTTTATTATAAATAAAATGTGGTATAGTTATCAAAACATGTGGTGTGAATATAATTGCCCTTTAATAATAATAAATACATTATTTGACTGATATATGAAATGATTTCTTATTGTGTTTTATTACTCTATTATTATTAAAATTTTATGAATAATTTTAACATTGCATATTGATATTCCCGTGCAACGCTCCGGTGAGAAATCTAGTTTTGATGGAATAATAGAAGTAGACTCACAAAGCACATATCAATCTTTTCTTTCTTTTTTTTTTTTCCTCTCCCTTTTGCCTCTCTTTAATAACTATAGAATGAATCTTATGCATTTAGTAGGTGCATGCAATGCCATGGGAGGAGAAGAAAGTAATGGCCAGGAATAGGGTTCACTTACCCAAAAAAGGGGTAAATTTCACAAAAGGTCCCCCAACCCTTGTAAAAAGTAACAGTTTCATCCCTAATATTTTTTTCAAGCCTGTAGGTCCTCCAACCTTTTAAAAATAAGCACAAAAGATCCCTACATACTATTTTTGTCAATTTTCATTGTTCCCTTTTTCTGTAAAGACAATTTTACCTTTTATTTAAATTTAACAAATTAGAACACAAATTTTAATTATTTATTTTGATCTCTCTATCGCTTTCTCTTTCATACACTTATAAATATTTATCTATATATCATTTTCTCATCTACTCAATTAATACAAGCTATACATACACATTCATTAATATATTATTTTTTCATTCACTTACCTAACACCACCACCAACACTAATAGTGTTATAGTTATTTTAGACAATGAACTCTCTAAAGTTTAAACCTAAATAAGCAATAATAATTGAAATGTCATTGATATTCAAGTCATAAAACTTAAAATGATTAAAAATGTATGAATTTTTTTGTGAAAAAAATTGAAAGTTTAAATTATTGATAAATTTAAAAAGGGAGGATCTTTTTTGTCTTTGCTACAACCCTCTCTCGTTCCAAATTTTTGCGTATATAGTAGCTAAAAATGGGAGAGAAATCCCCTTTTATTATTATTAAAAGCAATTTAAGTGGAGGTCTTCTCCTTCTCTACCCTTAAAAAAATAGTGATAGTGAAGGAAATGGTAACGGTGCTTGGTGGAAGCAGGAGTAACTAATCAGATACGTAACATATTTTCTCATTCTTTTATTTAAATTTTTTGGATTTTTAAAATGATTTTGTACTATTTTTTTATTTCATACGAGGGTAAAATGGTCATTTTGTAAGCATATAAATGTGAAAATAGATAGAAATTGTCTATAATGACCTTTTGTGCTTACTTTAGAAAGGTTAGGGACCTACATGCTTGAAAAAAGGTTGGCGGTATTAAATTGTTACTTTTTACAAAGGCTGGGGACCTTTTGGGTAATTCCCCCCCCCACCGCCGAAAAAAAATGGAGTTCATAATGTAAATAAATTGATGTCATTATACTAATATAAACGGAAAAAAGAAGTGGCGTCAAAGAAATAATATTCATAATTGATGTCATTATATTTTTTACTCTCTAAGACCATCCTCAACCTTGCTTTAAAATGGAGAGCACCATTATGCCTCCAACCAGACGCCTTTACCATGGTATTTTGGAGTAACTGCAAAAATTTACCTTTATTTTTTTATTTTTTCTTATTCTATTTTTTTTAAAATCTTGTTTATTCCATTTTGATTTATATATTATTTTTTTCTTCCGATCTTTGTTTCAGATTTTTAATTTAGTGTTTTTCCGAACTCTTGCAAGTGATTTGCGAGACTGCATGCATTGTTTGAACGCAATATGTACAAATGTTTCTTTAATTGCGTACGGTTACTAATACGGTGCATAATTAATATTTATTTTTTAGAATAGATCGGAAGAATATTAAAGAAAAATATTTAAAAAAATGTTATGAAGAAGATATATAAAGTTTGTGGGTTGACGATGTTTTTGAAAATAGAGTATGTTGTATTGTATTTTAGAGTACTAATACTGTAAAATAGAGTATCAGCGTTAGAGATGTCCTCACATGTTCATGTTTTCGAATCAATTTTTAAAGAATAAAACAATCAAACTTAACCCTTCAGCTTCTCTTTAACAAAAAGGCGTCAAAGAGGTGCTCAAAATTGACCGTGTAAGAATATTAAAATGAAGATTTGTTTATAGATAAATTTACCTGACCACTTTTGATTAAGTTTTAATAACATTGAAAATAAACTGGCTTTTTAGAGCTTCTCTTGTGTATAAGTCGTTATCAAGAGTTGTTTTTCAATTGGATGATGTGGATCCAGCACTTTGCTTCATCTGGAATCTCATCCACAATTAGGTATGACAAAGTTTTTATTGATTAGACAATAGACACGAATCTTTATCAATTGAATATATTATTAAAAATGTGACTCAATACTAGTTATGAGTTCTAAAACAACAACTAAAGCACTAAATTCCCCAGTCTTTCTCAATTGAATATTATTGAAAGTGTGACTCAATAGTACTTAAAGAGTTCTAGAACAACAATTGAAGCACTAAAATCGCGTGACGCAAACATTCCAAAAGGGAAACAATTTATTTGCATAAAAACCGTTACCCTGTTTAAATAAAAATAGTTTGTAAATGGGTTTTAAAAAGGAGAAATCATCTCGCAAGAACAAAAGAAGGTTTTGTTGGGAATTAATGTAAATTCCACGATGACACCGCATGATCGTTGTTTAAAGAATTTAATGAGACAGAAAAATAAAAGAACGAAGATCAATTTACGGACTATCAAAGCTTTTCACTATATGGTTCAAGTCACTACAATTATATAGAATTTCACTCACTGACCCACAACCTCCAAGTATTACAAAAAAATACCCAAACCTTACAGTACCTAATTTTCTACTCTTTGAATAAACCTCAAAGAGTTATAAGAAAAACTCACAAGATGCTAAGCTCGCCAATTTTTCTCTCAAAGATTCAGTCACTCTTGTACATAGAAGAAGAAGAAGAAAAAAACATCTCTATTTATAAGTTTCGTTGACTTGGAAGTTAAGACAAGATAATTCCTTATATGATTTGGATTCTTTTTCTTCCGAGGACGCTTTTCCTTTTCTTTTTCCTTTTTAACTTTGGATTATTTTTGACAACATACCCAACATGTTTGAACCAATTGTAATTCTTCCCATCTTGACAAATAAACCAAAACCATATATTTTATAGATCAATAAAGAATGAAAATGATATGAAGACCACCTCTAACCTAGTAACAAAAGCAAATAGTTTTTATGGACCAATTACACGGCCCTTTACCACTAAGCGCCTCACATCCACTCTCCTCATTGGTTCATGTAGGTTGTGTGATTCTGGTATAGAGTTCTCGGTATTCATTCGTCCAATAAGTAGATGTATCCACATGTTTCTCAAGGAAAATTACTATTTGTACATTTACAAATTTGTTCCAATGTCTTTACGTCATCAAAGTACCATGCAAATGACAACTTCTCATAGGGTGTGTATATTCATGAACGTGCGTCTAAATTTTGTGCATTTTATATGTACAAGTAACAATTCTCTTTCTCAAGCTCTTTAGTCTTTACACAAGAAAATGGTGAAAAAATGATTATTTTCACTTAAATTGCTTCAAGGTCTTCAAGGTTCAAACTTCATTAGATAAATATGGCATACAAAATGAAATCTTGAGTTCATTTCTATAACAGATCTAAAATCTAGATGGACTTTTAAGGGGGAACAAAAATCTCTCTAGCTTTGAACATGCAAATGAAAATAAATAGAACTAGTCAAACACTGACGTCCACGCATCAAGAAGCAGAATGAGCTCAAGGACAATTGTTGCAACCCGAGCTTCAGTTCTTAGCATGATCTTACAAGATACGCATGTTAAGCATCGTACTTGCAAAGGTTCTCAAAGCCCATGTATTCATGTCGTTCGATCTTCCCAATCATGTTTGAGATCCCAACTCCACCTGATCAATGGAAAAGACATAAACAAATGAAAACAAAGAATAAATACATGACGAACTAAAAGCTTTTCTACAAATCAAATCCGTGTGCTCTTCCGATCTCAAAGCATTTACGGTAGCCAGAAATCCTTACCCAGAGAGATTGCACTGATAAAGATTGTGGATGCCAAAATAAAGATGATTATGGACGCTCTTCCCAGCAAAATAATCAACTTTCTAACAACATGTTGCCCAATAAAAGCAGCAATAGTTGCAACGACAACAAAGTAAAGAGCTGTCACATGAAAACCAAACTATTGATTAACGATAAAATGGTAAGTATTTTTTGACCAAACCAAGATAAGCTCAGGGAAAATTTTGTTGAGTTGATGGTAGACTAACCATAAGGAACTGGGAATCGTTTCAAGAGGTAGTATTCGACGACTGACATTGATGAAGAGAACATCATGGCAAAAGTGGCTGTGGCACTTGAAACCTGAAATGAAGTTCCCATTACTACCATGACAAGGCTACTTAAAAATATAAGATCATGCAATAGGCACTGTAATAACAGTATTACACTTGTATTCTTCACTAATTGTAAGAAAACAAAGACGATGAAGGAGGAAGAACATAAAAATCTGCAAATCTCTAGTATCGTAATAGGGTATTTGAGGCCAACTGCAAATATTTTTAGCGGATACACGTGCACTTCGCATAATGATTTCTTTATAGACCACAGCAACTTATTCGCATTTAGTTGAACAATCCATTAGCTTGAATTGGAAAACAAAAGGGTTTTTTTTTTTTTGTTTTTTTTCTTTTTTTGTTGGGGGGGGGGGGGGG
>CAVNYN010286639.1:0-14331 GCA_963692815.1 Nyctanthes arbor-tristis | reverse complement strand
CGCCGCCCCCCCCCCCCCCCCCCCGTTATTTACATGAAAGTCCAACTCCTCCAATTTATGGAAAATGCAGTAAAAAATTATGAATGTGGAAATACACACATTAGTTTAAAATGAAAACGACCGCTAAGCACTAATTATCCTTTAATATGACTAAATTCTTCTTGCATCTGCTTAGACCGAGGAGATGATAGAAAACTGCTCTGCTTGCTGTTGGTTTAAATATTATATATAATAATATTCTCCTTTTCATCTAGCAAGTTCTTTGCTAAGGCTGAAGTAAAGAAGATAAAAGAAATGAATATGCACCCTGAGAAGGATCAGGAGAAAATTAAATGAGCTACAATATATAGAACTAATCTCAACTGAGAGTATCTATACTCTAGCCTCTAATAGGAATAAATTCTTTTATCAGTTAGAATTATGTAAGCTCCATGTTTGGGCCAATAACGTAAGAGTAACTCTGAAATAAGTAATTATCTAACTAAAAGTACAGAAAAAATAAAATATTCAAACGTGTTCAAGGGAATTTTTTTTTTTTTAAATCTAAAAATGGCTTTCACAATTTTCTAATTCAGTAAAAAAATACTTGTAGACCTTTGATTAATCATGAGAGCAAATAGCTGACAGTATTAGGGTATTATCAACTTTTTCAAACAAAATTCTATAATAGCATCATAGGATGCAAAAACACTCACCTGAGGAGGAATTCCTAACTCCAAAAATAGCGGACCCATTATAAATCCACCTCCTAGACCCAGAAGGCCACCTACCAAACCAGCCACTGTGCCAAAGAAGCCATACGTAATCAGTTGATGAACTTGTAAGTTGGTTCCCAAATCACCCTTGGATTCAATTTTTCTCCATCCCTTGTACAGACTAATTGCTTCATAGCCAGATACTCCAAGAGACACTGGGATCTGTAAAATTGTGAAAGGATAATTTGGAAGGATACGCTAAAATTGAAATTTTACTCTTGCAAATTTAGGATGTGTCTCTTGAATATGAGGTTAAATAAACCTTTGGTCACTGAACTTTTGGTGAAAAATTTCTTCTTGGTCATTGAACATTACTTTGTGTGCTCTTCCGATCTGGTGAAGTTGGACACTTATGAAATGACAAGAATTGTAACAAATGCTTAAGTAAGCAATAACCCTGAAACAAAGATTAACTAGTGCCCAGGCTAAACTTTTGCTAAAAGTTTAGTGACCCCTATTTCTTTGACGCGCTTTTCAAGACGGTAAGAACACCGAGTTTTGGGTGTAGGTTTATCTTAATTTTGATGAAAATATGCAAACAATGAGTATACAAACCTGCAGCAAGTTTACCGCCCAGTATAGTGCAGAGCAAGTAGGAGTATAGTTCTGTTTCAAAACATGGTCAATCAATTTCTTAATACGAGAAGGCAGCTCAAGAGAAGGTTCTTCAAATATTATTATAAAATCAAAAGAAAAGTAGTGAAATAGATAATAAGAAGGAATAAAACCTTGGAGATTTGCAGCACAAGAAATGCAATCCAAACGAAAACAAGAAGCCAAAATTCCTTCCAACAAACATTTTCAAGAATAGGAACCTGGGAATGTAATAATGAGAGGTCAGATTAGAGAATCCACAAGTGGATATTAGCACACAGAGATAAGTTTTACCTCCTGTTCGACCAACTTTCTGACCTCCTTTTCTATGCCATTGCTGGGGGCGCCAGGAAGAAGCTTATATTCTGCTTCCTCTGTACCGTTGCCTGACACATAAGAAAAATAACATTCTCAATTGGGAGAGAAAGAAATGGCCACAATGAGATGAACAACAAGTGTCCTTTAGGACAGGATGAAGGAATATCTCAATCAACTCACCATCTACGTTCAACCTCTGTGTAGCCTCCTACAGCAAGAAAAGTGATTGATATTAGCATGAAATAGAAAATTCAGGTCCAAACATATGTACAGCACATTATTCTTCTTGTAGTTTGAATATTTATAATTTCATTGATGAATTCATGTGAGTAAATGAGATAAAATATCAACCTGACATGTGATACCACAACGAAACTTAATGACATGCATAAGACCATTGAATGCACAACTACCTTTTTCATGATAGTTTCTTTCTTCCATGTCTCTACGCCTCTCATAAAGGCCTTGGTCGAAGTGACTGTAATCACCATTAAAAAGTTTATAACTGCATAAATGCAGGGCCCATAGCCACCCCAACCAAAAAAAAAATAAAAAGAGGTGCAACCACTTGTTACCCATGAAGAGAATGATTAAAAGAACAGTAACCATCCAATCAGCAAATATCACATTGAAAGCAACTCCGATACTAATGCCCAGCATAAGCATTGGTTGGATAAGCACAGCCAAATCATAGTCAATAATAGGCATGTCAATTGTGGGATGCCTGAGCTTAAGATTGTAGTAGACAGTCGAGACGGAAGCTCCCATGATCATGCCTGGACAAATTAGGAACAGCTTTTATATAAATTTAAATTGAAAATACAGAGAAGTTTATATTAAATAAATAGATACAGGAATAGTCAATACATAAGAATATTTAAGCAGATTCAGACACCAATATTCAATCTGCAACAGTAATTTCTTTACTTTTTCTTTCCCGTTTCTGATAGAAACAAGTATAAGCACGTGCAACTATTATGATGCGAACATTACGCTAAGCATTGGGATGATAAAGCTTCAGACAGAACTGAGGAATAGTTATGGATGATTGAACAGTTAGCGAAAGAGTTCAGCGTGAACTTTCCCGAAAACCTGAGCATGCTTCTTTTGCCACGTGCAAGCAACCTGGCTAGTTAGTTTCATTATAACACAAAGTATAACTTCTGTAGCTGAGAATATTTGTAATCTAAAGCTTTAAAACTAAAAAAAGTAATAGAAATAGAAAAAGAAAGGAGGAAAAGTACCATTTTGGAAGATGAATAAGGACTTTCAGAAGGTTTCTGAATAAAATTCTCTACAAAAAGATGGATTTATGTTTAGAGAAAAGTTGCTTAAAAATAAAAATCTACCAACTTTCAGTTTTTAGGTTGTAAAAGTTGCAATGTATATCTTCTACAATTACAAGCAATTGAAATAATCCCTTGTTGAGTTTGAATTGGTTCAATTGACAGAAAATTCAATAAGGCCAATAAAGACATGACGACGCCAAGACAATCTTAACATTGCAGGTAACGATTATATCAATATGCTCGTCTCTCACATTTTGATATAGCAGTAGCTGATTTTGCATCAAATCCAATAATCAGGGAAAGCATGGGAACGAATATGCCACCGCCGCCAACACCACCTACACTCCCAAAGGCAGCTCCACAAAATCCAATTATGCTACCAACGATGATTTTCCATCCAAATTTCATATCCTGTACATGACCTCCCAAATTAGCAATCATACCAAATAACTTCCAAATTTAAAAAATATTACTATATCCAAAAAAAAATGACGACTCTCCAGACGACAATTTCTCCGAACAGGCTCAAGTCAGCACACATAAACAGGATGCAAGATCTCAGCTCTGCAGTTCAAGCTAATCTGTCCTAAAATTAGTCTTGGGGTTAGTTGATGCAGAGGATCGACATGAAAAATTAAGAGTTTACTTAAAATTTCTTGATGTATTCTTTTA
This sequence comes from Nyctanthes arbor-tristis, assembly GCA_963692815.1. Classification (NCBI taxonomy): domain Eukaryota; kingdom Viridiplantae; phylum Streptophyta; class Magnoliopsida; order Lamiales; family Oleaceae; genus Nyctanthes; species Nyctanthes arbor-tristis. The sequence continues at coordinate 10,703 of CAVNYN010286639.1, read as the reverse complement.
TATCTGTGCATTGACTTATAGCAATATGCATAAGCTCCATTAGATTGTTGAAGCACACATAAACAATCTTGCAAATACATGCTTAGATCAAATGTTTGGAAAAATGTAAATTTCTCTTTTATTCTTTTGCATTAATATTACGCCCGTTCACACTAATGGAGTCCAAAGACGATTGGTTTTATCTACTGTGATGAAGATGATAATTTGTTTATTTTGTTTATTGACTATTGTGATCCATACAGTAAGCTGAAAATAAATGCACTTCGATACCAAGCCACTATCCACCACCTGTATCATTAAATGCTTCATAAACATGAGCGTGCAAATATCAGAAAGAGTAAAAATGAAAATGCACTCTATCTCAGACTGGATCAAAAGCAGAAACTCAAATTCAACTTCGAAGTGAAAGGAAACAAAAAGAAACTGAATCAGCAGTTGCGATTTACCGGCCAAACATGCTGGTAGCCTGATTTATCTGCTTGCCATAAGAAATTCGTCAAAGCTGCAAAGATTTGTGAATCTGAATCCAAATTCGAAATTGAGGAGGTCCCAGTTAAATCACCAGATAAAGATTCTTTCTTTAAGCTTCTTTCAGCAGAAACAAAAATTGAAGCCACCAAAAAGCTCCATAAAACTGTAAACAATGGCTTAAAAGCCCTCCACTTTTCGAGATGCCAGGCCATTCAAACTCCCAATATTCCCCTTTTACTTCACGTTACACAGTTTTGAGCTCTATTTTGAAAAGGGCTTCACTCTTTATGAATATAATTCTTGATTCTGCTGAGTTCAGAAAGAAAGCAAACCGGAAGGAGGAGAAAACTTGAAGGGTGGTCAATGGGGAGAGGCAAAGGGCACAAGAAATTTGTGGATCAAAGAAAATTCTTTAACGTGAATGATTAAGATACAGAAAAGCAAAATTTGAATCAAACTTTAAAAAATCTGAGAAATGAATGATGGCTGAATTGAAGGATAAATAGAGAGAACCAAATTGGACAAACAGAAATTGGTTCCTTGAGAGCAATAAGACGACAGAGCCATGCTTGGACTTTGTTTGTGGATCCCACGTTTCATTTTGTGGCACGTGCCATCTCTAGCCGTTTGGTTCATTTCATTAAACTTTAGGGCCACCAACTTCAACGGTGTGCGATAAAAATGAGATGGTTTTTTTCACTTCAATTAAAAAAAAAAAAATGAGATGGTTTTCTGAAAAAATTAACTTAAATTCTTTTTACCAAAATCACGCTATGAAGGCCGCTGAAGACGTAAGGACTGACATGTGAGTCTCATTTATGAGTTCTTAGTTTGAGTTTAGGATTATAAAAATAGTACTATCTCCGTCCTATAAAAATAAGACGGTGAGTAATTTTAAGTAGATTAAGAAGTTGTAAATAATTTTGTTGAGATTCTTAGTTTGAGTTTAGGATTATAAAAATAGTACTACCTCTGTCCCATAAAAATAAGACGGGGGTTAATTTTAAGTAGATTAAGAAATTGTAAGTAATTTTATTGGAATATTAATTTTATAAGTGTTCTTTCAATTTAACATTCATACTTAATTAATAATGTGGGAATTATTATCAATATAAATTTATTGAGAAGGAATTTGGATGGTAATATAAAGCGTGAATGACCTTAAATTATAAGAACTGAAATTAGTAGAATAATTTTCCCTAAAAGTCATGTGTATCAAGATAGATTAAGTTTATTAATTAAATATGATCAAACATAGAAACAAAAAATTAAATTTACGCTTAATATAACAACGGGATTATCTTTTTAGAACAGCTCAAAATAGGATACTAGACTATATTTTTTGGAGAGAGATAGTAATAATTATCTACAAGCTCACATTCATTCACATGTCGAAAATTTTCTAGTATAAGTTAGACGACCAACATTAACAATAAATAAAAGCCAATAAATAAATAATTAAAAATAAAGAACGCTGTCAATTGAATTTGGGGGGGGGGGTGGTGGGAACATTTGCAAAGTGGGCATCAAGTATGGTGGTGGGAGTCGGTGCGGGACTGTTAGGGGGAGTGACGTTTGCTTTTTAAAATAATTTTCCCACTTTTTTAATTAAATACAAAAGTTGGGCTCAAGACTAAACGGTACAATTTGTTGGGAATTAAGGTAAATTCCCTTATTACGCATGCAGGATCATTATTTAAATAATTTAATGAGATAAAGAAAAATAAAAAAATGAAGACAAATTTACAAATTATCAAAGTTTTTCACTATATGACTCAAGTCGCTACAACCATATAGAATTTCACTCACCAATCTACAAAGCTCAAGTATTACAAAGAAAAATACCTAAACTTTATATCACTTAATTTTCTACTCTTTGAACAAACATCAAAGAGCTACAAGAAAAACTCATAAGATGCTAAGCTCGCCAATTTTTCTCTCAAATACTCAAATCACTCTTGTACATAAAAGAAGAAGAAAACACTTCTATTTATAGATTTTGTTTACTTGAAAGACAAGACAATTTCTTGTAGGATTTAGATTCATTTTCCTCTAAGAATTCTTTTTTTTTCCTTTTCCTTTTCTTTTTCAACTTTAGATTATTTTTGGCAATAAACCCAACAATCAATCTCCACTTTGTCAAAATAATCCAAAACCTTCATCTTTTCCGGTCTTTTGTACAATACTTGAGAGATTACTAGGTAAGCTTTTGATACTTTGACAGTCCCATACTCCATCACATGAGTATAACCACTTAGAATTAACAACAAATTTCAAGCATTTCATCGGCTCAATGTCGAAATAAACTCGCTGAAATTTGTGGTGCAACTCTCTTGTTGACTTTCCAGATAGCTCATCAGCCATCGACATTACTACAACCACACACTCTGCATCACTGTCAACCAATGCGCATGTATAAATATAACCGCTAGAAGTAACAAACATCCTTTGCCATGGCACTTAGTGACACGCCATGAGGATGTACTCACCTATTTCATAGCTCATGTCCACCGCCCTCACACCAAGAGAGTCGGATTGTCCAAATCCGAACAGTAACTGAACCTGCTTCACCTAGACAATATTTTCTCATGTGACCAGTCAATCTACAACACCAAATTGCAACAACCACCGGTTCCCAGACGATTTCATTGAGAATTTTTGTATCTACACCAATTCGCAAACAACTAAACTATTTTTTCAGGTGCAATAAATTTGAATAACCTCTTACCGGATACACCTCTCCTAATTGACACCACAATTTCTTCACAGCAAATACTCGATGAATATTTACAAGAACATTCCTGACTAGATAGAAACACATCATGCTTCCAGTCTTCAAATATAAATATTTCTAATTACTATCATTCATACTCGTTCCAACAACTTTGTCAAAATATGGGGACGGTTTTCCTTTGAAAACTTTAAATCATCCAATCAAAATCAAGAAATTCCAGATTTGTTCTAGCCACAAGTTAAACTTGATTCTCACCACTTCGTACGACATATCTTCCTCTCCTCCACCTCGAATAAAACCTGACGCTCTGATACCACTGTTGGGAATTAAGGTAAATTCCCCTATTACGCTCGCAGGACCATTGTTTAAGGAATTTAATGAGACAAAGAAAAATAAAAGAACGAAGACAAATTTACGAACTATCAAAACTTTTCACTATATGATTCAAGTCGCTACAACCATAAAGAATTTCACTCACCAACCCCCAAGTATTACAAAGAAAAATACCCAATCTTTACAACACTTAATTTTCTACTCTTTGAACAAACCTTAAAGAGTTACAAAAAAAACTTACAAGATGCTAAGCTCGTCAATTTTTCTCTCAAAGACTCAAGTCACTCTTGTACATAAAAGAAGAAGAAAACACCTCTATTTATAGGCTTTGTTTACTTGGAAGACAAGACAATTCTTATAGGATTTGGATTCTTTTTCCTCCATGAACTCTTTTTTTTCCTTTTTCTTTTCCTTTTCAACTTTGGATTATTTTTGGCAATAAACACAACACAAGTTAAACTGAAACGTTGATGATTAAACAAAAATAATAATTATATGAAGTCCCAAAAAAAAAAGAAAAGAAAAAGAAAAATTTGGGGAACCTTGTTGCTATTTTTCCAACTTTATTATATTTACGCAGATTGATAATAAATTAAATGGTTAGCGAGTTAATAATTGATAAAATAAATTATATATATGACGACTTCCATAAGTTCTATGCCTTAGCAAGCTATGTAATTTACACGTTTGGTAAGCTAATATTTGATAAAATATGTGTTTAGTGAGCTAATATTTGAATAAATTGTATGTTTAGTGAGCAATGATTGAAAAAAAATATTATTTGGTGAGTTATTATTTGATAAGTCAAGCATTTGTCATGTGATTATTTGATAAGTTAATATTTGAATTGATTGCCAATGAAACTAGACCCTTAATTAGTAGATGCCGCAATTACATGGTGCAGTATATGAGAAGGCATGCTAATATTGTTGCTCATGAGCTTATTAAGAAAGCTCGTTTGATCATCAATCTTTGAAACTTGAGTGTTGCCCCAACTTTGCGTCATAGTTTTTTTATCTTTTGACGTACAAGACGAATTAGATACTACCCTATATATTATAATAAATAAAAGGGTTAATTTCACAAAGAGTCTACAACCTTAGGGTTAAAAATCGATTGGTCTCCAACCTTTTTTAATACTTTCCTGGGCCCTCAACCTTTCTTAAATACACACGAAATGTCTCTTTTTTCACTATTCGGTCACTTTTTTTAAAAAATAACGATTATACCCTTAGTTTATTTACTTTAAAAATAAAATATTTAAAAATAATAAAAAAATTTAAAAAAAGGGGAAAAACCCCGTCCCCCATCCCTCCTCTTGTTTGTTTCCAATAGCAAATGGGGAGATTCACCCCTATTTTGGCCGTCGGAAACATCAGCAAAATACTGGCATTTCTGGCTTGATGCCATTTTCGGCGGTTCTTGGAGGGAGGAAGAGTGGGTGGGTTTTCTTTTTTTTTTTTAATTTTTTATTATTTTTAAACTCTTATTTTTAAAGTAAATAAACTAAGGTTATAATCTTCATTTTTTAAAAAAATTGACCAAATAGTGAAAAAGGGACTTTTCGTGTGTATTTATGAAAAGTCAGGGACTCAGGAGAATCTTAAAAAAGTTAAAGATTTAATAGATTCTTAACTCAAAGATTGAGGACCTTTTGTGAAATTAACCATAAATAAAAAGGAAACAATTAGATAAAACATAGACCGGTGTGCTAGCACTAGTGGTGCTACCCTTTTTTTATCTTTTCTTTTTGGGATTGCAAGGGGAATGAAGGAGAAAGCACACCAGATGTGTTTCAAATCCGATTAGTCTTGCTAAGGGATTAATCTTTTATTCACTAGGCTAACCTTAATCCCACTAGTTGTGCTAGAGTGTGTTTGATTTAAATTTTTAAAAATTGATTTTGTGAAAAAGTGATTTCTTAAGAAAATATGTGGTTTAAAAGTAAGAAAAAAATTATGAATTTACATGTAAGGCTATTTTAATAGATAAATGTATGGTTGAAAATGAATTTAAAAAATTAAGAACAATTAATTTTACTTTACTAGTTACTTTTTGAAATCTTTAGAATTGGACAAGGCCCTTTTAAATTTTAATTATGGAGCTTTTTCTTCCAAATTTAATGATACATATAACAAATTAATCTAAATTATAATTCATGAAATCACCATGACCCAAAAAAAAAAAAACGAGTGAAGTTACCCATTTTCTGTAGTGATCTTCGACATAGATGCATCAGTAATAGAATATTGAATGATAAAATTAGTGTACGAATATGTGACTCATTTCATCGTACTTATTTGTCTTGTCTCACAAAATAATTTTTTTGAACGGGATCACAAAAATAATTTATTTAGACTAAAAATAAATAAAACAAACATTACTTGGAAAACTGTGTGGATACGAGGAGCCTCTTATGTATTATCATTACAATTACAATTTAATAATTTAAATATAAAAAATAAACGAGTTAAATGTTTCAACACCCACTCAACTTAGATTACCTTCTTCATTTACTTATCAAACTTTAAAATGTCGAAATTTACTCATTGAACTTTATAAAGTATTGTCTGTTACTCAATCGTTAACCTTCTGTTATAATCTTTGAATTGAATCGCTTTTGTAGCAAACAGAATGCATTTGTGGCATAAAACGGCTGTTAACTTGGCCATGTAACATGCCATTTAACTAATAAAATTGTGATAAAAGAAACAACTAATATTAGGCTCGATGCAGATGTCCTGTTAACCTCTCAAAATCGCTCTTGTTCATGACTGTAAAATCAGGATTTCAACTTGAAATATATAAAGAAATTAGAAAATGATTTTCCGGCAAGGTTAATGAGGCGTTTTTCTTACTCTTTTTTTCCTTTTCTAAGAAAATAATTCCCAAGTTCTTGTTCTTATAGTCTTCCCCCTCTTGATTTCTGCTGCATTCAACATACAGTAAAGAATATATCTCCCCTCTCTATAAAAATATATGATTTCTTTACCTATACTCTACATTAGACTTTGTATGTATTGCCACCTCCATATCCATATAACCACCTCAATGACAGCTATGGCGGCGGCAGCCGTAAACCAACCCAATTTGTTTAACCCGAAACCTAATTTTTTTCCCAAGAAGGTCATGTTTGGCGATTGAGTCGAAGACTGAAACCTCATGAGTTGTGTTGATTGTTTTTTTCAAAGAAATCACATTTTTACAAGGGAAATTTTATGAAGGAAGGATTGTATTACTCCATTTGTTCACAAATTTGCTTGCTCAGCCGTCTCAACCCAATGCAATGATATTGAATAGCTGCTAAAGGGTAGTCAATTTTAAATGGGTTTCTAGAAGTGGTCGGATTTGATTATCTTTGGGATGGGTTTGATTACATGGCAGGTAAGGATTTCTTAGTTGTCATATTTAACTGGTAATACATGCCACTTATATTTTCCGTTAGCCACATCAGCATTTCCATCCAAAGATTATAACTAAAAGTTAATGAGTGAGTAACATACTATACTTTATAAAGTTCAGTGAGTGAATTTCGACATTTTAAAGTTTGATGGGTAAATAAAGACAGGAGCCTAAGTTGAATGGGTGATGAAACATTTAACTCCGTTCGAATCCGACTTCAATAAGAGACGGGTGTTGAATGGATGCTCTTGGCTCTTTAATAAACAACTATTATCATTGGTTATTCCTATAGGGATGGGAGAAGTTGATCACATGAGTTTCAATTTGGTTCCTTTTTGGATTCAATTCCCACGTTTACCTCTCGTCTGCACCACGGAGTCGGGATTGAAAGCCATTGGTGATCAATTAGGTGAAGTGGTTGCAATTGATTTGGAGGGGACAATACCGAGAGTGAAGATTCAAATTGACATTAGTAAACCCCTACGTAAGGGGATGCGTTTGTGCATAGAGGAGTTGGAAGACGAGATAGCAATGCCTACTCAATACGAGAAGCTCCCGGACTTCTGTTTCTCCTGTGATCTTATCGGACATAGACATGTGGAATGCGTGAAGGATGGGGGCCAAACCATATTATCTGGTGATCGGAGGTATGGAGACAATTTGAGGGCAGCGCCCATACATGGGCTGGGCAGTAGGGTTTTTGGCCATGCTTCAGGTCAAGAACGTTCTCATTATGAGGGCAATGATAATGCGGGTTCAGTTAGAGATGTGGGAAGTAGGGGGCGAAAGTCGAAGGTGGACGAGGAGGCTGATTCAAAGAAAGTGGAGAAGGTGGTGCAGGAGGCGACGGTGGCTGAGGATGGTGAGGATTTGGCGAAGCAGGCTGTCGAAGAGGTGCAGGCTGGGAGAGAGAGAGAGAGAGAGAGAGAGAGAGAGAGAGAGAGAGAGAGAGAAGGAGGGGCTGTCGGCTGGAGGAGTGTGGATGGAGAGGGGCAAAAAATTTACAACAGTGGAGAGAGAAGAGAATGCACAGAAAATGCATGGAGGGGGTTAGGGGATAGTGATGTATAACTGGGGAGTGGTGGTTTAGAGGGGAGCATGATGAAGGAAAAAAAAAAGTATTGAAGTGTGGTGGGAAGAAGGGAAGTCCGAAAAAGAGCACTGCTTTGTCAAGGGTTAAAGAGTTAGTGGTGGGGTCACCTGGAAAGGGTAGCAAGCAAAAAAGAAAATTGGAAGAAGGAAGGAGGAAGCGGGTTTGGTGAAAAAAATGCATGGGGAAGATGAAGGAGAAGATTTGATGATAGAGGTAATGGATGTGGGAAACACAAACATCCAATTGGCGAGTTCTGCTCTACAAAACCGCCGAACGCAATGAATTGCCTTTGTTGGAACGTACGGGGACTGGGGAATCCTCGTATGGTGGCTGGGGTTTGAAGGTTGATTTGTTCTCTTTCCCCCAGTTTAGTGTTCCTGTCCGAGACTAAACTGTATGGTGTTAGGACAACAGATATTAGGGTGCGGTTGGGTTTTCAAAATAATTTGGTAGTCGATAGTAAAGGGAGAAGTAGGGGTCGATGTTACTTTAGAATGAGGATTGGAGGGTGGAGGTGAAATCTTTTTCAAAGGGCCATATAGATGCGTGGGTTGTCGATGAATTTGGGAAGCAATGGCGGTTTACGTGTTTCTATGGAAATCCTCGCCTCAATGACCATCATCTCTCTTGGGACTTATTGAGGCGTTTGAGGGATATGGGAGCATTACCATGGTTATGTGGAGGGGATTTTAATGAGACTTTGGAGTTGTATGAAAGGAAAGAGAGTGAGGATAGACCGGCGGGTTTCAAGATATTATGTTCGATTGTGGTTTATCATTAATAAAGTTTAGAGGTCCGGTGTGCACATGGAATAATAAGAGAGAATGGGATGCTAACATTCAAGCGCGGTTGGATAGGTTTGGGGATGTGGTGTATGGCACCAACTCTATTCCACAGCGGGGGTTGAGCATTTGCCCTTCACAATCTCGGACCATAGACAAATAATTCTATTTTTGCAAGGATGGCTGGGTTATGCTAATGGTGATTTCCGTAGAAATTTCTTCTGGTTTGAGCCTTTTTGGATGAAAGAAAGGGGTTATGAGGAGGTGATCAAGGGTCGGTGGGAAAGGATGGAGCGTACGGGTGGTGATGGTGGGTTGTTTGGGTAGGTCTTACAAAGAATGAATCGGGGTACGAAGGGATTGAAAGAGTGGAGTAGAGAAAATTTTAAGGGTTGGAGGAATGAGTTGGGGGAGAAATGTGAGCAATTGAAGAAATTATATGATGAGAAGCCGGGGGTAATATGGGGGTGATTAAGGAGTTGGAGATTGAAATTGCTAAGTTGGAAGAGAGGGAAGAAGCTTTTTGGAGACAAAGATTCCGACTTGAGTGGCTGAAAGAAGGGGATCGCAACACTAAGTATTTTCATCAAAAGGCTAGTAAGCGTTATAGGAGAAATTTGATTCATCAGTTGAAGAATGACAATGATCAGTGGGTGAGAGGAAAAAGCAATGTGATTCAACATATTGAGCAATTTTTTTCAACGTTGTTCACTAGTTTAGAGCCGACCGCTGAAGATTTGGCAAGAGGAGTTGAGGGGATTGAAAACAGTTTGTCTGAAGCAGCCATTCAGATTTTGGACAAAAATTTTGATGAGGAGGAAATCCATGTTGCCTTGAAATGTTTGGCTCTCTATAAGGAACCAGGGATCAATGGATTTCACGTGGGTTTTTATCAGAGGCACTAAGGTATGGTAAAAGAAAAAGTGACGAAGGCGTGTCTAGTTGTGTTGAATGAGGGGTGGTCAGTGGCCGAGGTTAATAACACACTGATAGTATTGATTCCTAAGAAGAAAAACCTAGAAAGGATATCAAAGTACCGTCCGATCAGCTTGTGCAACTCTCTTTACAAAATCATTTCGAAAGCGCAGGCCAATCAGTTGAAAAAGGTACTTGATCCTCTTATTTCTTTTAACCAAAGCACCTTTATTCTTGATCGTTTAATCACTAATAATGCCATTATAGCCTTTGAATTGTTACATACTATGTCCAATAGGAGACATTGGAGGGTAGGATCATTGGCTTTAAAACTTGATATGAGTAAAGCCTATGATAGGGTGGAGTGAGGTTTTTTTTTATGGAGGTGATGTCAAAAATGAACTTTCCAGAGTGTTGGGTGGGGATGGTGCATGATTGTATAACTACTATTTCCTTGATCTTTTCGTGTTAATGGAGAGTATTGTGGCGAGGTAATTCTGAGTTGGGGGCTTAGACAGGGTTGTTCCCTATCTCCATATCTTTTTCTGTTTTGTGATAAGGCATTTTCATGTGCTCTTCGGAGGCCAGAAGGCAAAGGATTAGTGCTGGGACAACGAGATCTGCAGACGGGTACTAAGGATTAATCACCTTTTCTTTGCAGACGATTCCATCATTTTTACTAGGGCTCGGAGTGAGAATGTACTATAGATTGAGAATATTTTGGAAATATATGGCAGGGATTCAGGACAACGGATTAATGTGCAAAAAAACAGCCATCACATTTAGTCCAAATACCCCGTTGGAGGTACGGCAAGGGATCACACAGACACTTGGAATTGAGCATGCTCAGTCTTATGATTCTTATTGGAGTTTGCCAGCAGTGGTTGGGAGAAATAAGAGGCGGACTTTTGCATACATTCGGGAAAAAGTCTGGAAACGAATTCAGGGATGGCGGACAGAATTACTATCCTCA
>CAVNYN010286636.1:19586-48713 GCA_963692815.1 Nyctanthes arbor-tristis | reverse complement strand
CCCCAATTAAATTCTTACACGTGTTTAATTAATTAATTAATTAATTAATATTTGATTAACTAAGAAAATGCTGACTTGTAAATTAAATAAACACGTGTAAGGATTTAATTGGGGGGACAGCGAGCGAGACGGGATTTGGGGACAGCAGATCCGGACTCTTACACTGAGAAGGCCTTCTCTGCATTCTGGGCCTTCTTGGGCATTTTGGGCTGAGAATTGTAAGAACGACAATTTAACGTTCTCAATTTCCTTCATTAATTGCCAAACCCGTTTTCATGAAAACATTCTCGAAAACGGTCAATAGAACGCATTTTCCTCGTTCTGACAAAATGAAAATAGAAAACACTCTGAACCACTAAACAGTTCTGCCAGGAGTTGTCAAATTTCGACTACCTTACTCACACAACCCCAATTCCGTAGTTGCTTGCTCCTTCCTTTGTTTCCACCTCTACATTTAATTTATGACGACTTGCCGCAGGTTTCAACCATTTCGAAACGGCTACAGGACGGCCATCAACAATATGTTCGAGTACAGTCTACAAGTGCTTGAGCAGATTAGAATTCATTGAGGTAAGAGCTGGAGCAGGTAATGATTGCCTCAGCGCTACGAGAGCACCCTTCGAAAGGCCCTTTGATTTCTAGCAAGAATTAAGGTGTTATTGATGTGTTTATAGATAAATTAATGAATCAAAATTTATTTGTTTATATTATTAACTTGCTTTTAAATAAGAACATGATTTGACAGGTTTATTAAAAATCAAAACACATCGAATTATATGGAGGAGACGTTTCTAGTAAACTATAGTCATTATTTAACATACTTTGTTACACAAATTAATGAATCGTAACATTACATGTCACACAAAACTTTAAATGTACTCCCTCCGTCTCCATTTATTTATGCTCATTTAACTTTTCACAAAAATTTTTTAAAAAAAAGTATTAGAAACATCCATTTTTCAAACTATATTTCTAATTACCCCGAGTAAAATCTAAAATTAATAGTTACTATAACTAAATACTAGTATTAACTAGAGACATAGATTAGTTAATGAAATAATGTAAATTAAACATCTATATATAAATAAAAGTAGAAATGAAATTTAATATTCAATGGAAAAAGATTCAATTTGGTTTTAGATTCTATTTGAGAGAATCTTTTTATTTTATTTTATTTTTCTTTTACTTTAATTATTGTATATTGATAGGTTACATAACATATCACTATTGGTAACCGCCTACTATTAATTTAAAAAAATATAAAAGTACAACTGAACTTTGCGGTTAATAAGGTAGTGGGCAGTTACTTTAACCAATACTAAAATAGATAATAGAAATTAAAGTTAAAAAAAAAAGAAATGAAAAAAAAGATTCAAGCTGTGGTATATAGACAACAGTAATGAGTTAAAAAATGAAATATTAAATACATGTTCAATATGGTAAGTGGACTATCTTTTTGGGACAGACGAAAATAGAATAGTAGACTATCTTTTTGGGATTGAGGTAATATTACTCTACATCGACTAATTATGCATTGATATAAGGATATATAGAAAAATAAAAGTAAAATTTAATGTTTTAACTATAGTAACAATTATTTCTTAATCTATGTAAAAATAACTATTGAAAAATTTATCTTTGTGGGGTGAAGGGAGTAATAATTATTAATTCAAAATAAACACGGAATCATATAATTTTTCAATACAAAAGAAAAGGTTACGAAGTAGACTTTTAATTTCAAAATTTAGGTTATTTGTAATACTTTCACAAATTTTTTTCCTTTCCAAGATTCTTGATTCTGGGCTAGAACTAGGGTGGGCTCAATCTATGGATTGAAAACGAGCCGGCTCAAGTGGCCCACAATGTAGCCCATTAAAAGAAAAATTGGCTGCATCTTGCTTTTGCAAGCAGCAAGCAGCAAGTAGCCAGCTTTATCCATTTTTATACTTACTTAATTTTTTAAATTTATTTTTAAAAAAAAAAAAGGAAAATAAGAAACTAAGGTTATGAGCTGAGCCCAGCTCGGCTCAAGAAAAGCGTTAGCTAAAACTTGGGTCGAGTTCAATTTTTATAGGGTGATGATTTGAAGTGAAAGTTAACTCGAGCTTTTCTGGCTTGAGGTGGAAAAGCCCGAGTCAAGGACAAACCGAAATTTTGGGCCCAGAACTTGGTTCACCTTGACTCATTTATATTCCTAGATCGAGCCCAGTCAAGCCCAGGTACGGATCCACCCCTGAAACAGCCCAACAGGTGCGTGATTAGCTTGAATTGAAAAACGGCCAAATGCGGTTTGAACCGAACTATGTTGACTCCTATTTTGCAAATGGACCCCATTGTTTGGTGACTTGTGTAGATGAACCCTAAAGTCTTGATTAACCTAGCTTTTTATATTTTTGACACTTCAATAACTTATGTGCATGTATTCTTGATATTCATCAACGGTTCATTTCTATTATCATAGATAGATATAAAGTTTTACCTCAAGTTAATCTTGGTGAACAGTATTTTATGTAATTTGCGATACTTGTCAAAATTTACATTTTTCTTAACATTATATTATTTGAAGGTGTCAATATTACATCACAAGAAGTTAACCGTGATGATCGATGTTGTATGTAATAAGTTATATTTTTCTCAGCTTTATGTGCATGCATCACATGATATATTTGTTAAGAATACACTTCCACTGAATCGGAAATTGTGAAAATTACATTTCTATATATCACACAGTTGTCAAAATTTATCTCAAGTTTCTCTTTAGAATCAGTCTCGCGTGTGTCTTGTGATATTTGTCGGTTACAATTCTATCAGCTTTATATGAATGCTAAAGTTTGAGGAAGTTATTGATAAATACTATAATTATAAATTAATCTTTTACTATTTACACATGAATGTACAACAAAAGTAGGAAATCAACAATAGTCACAAATAAATTGTTCATTGTCATGTAAATTGACGATCTTTTCACATGGGACCCAAAAAAAAAAGTTCAAACCCGTCGAGAGTACAGATCCTTAGTCTTAAACATTAATTACCTTTAATCAAGCAAATAAAAATTGAAGAATCCAACCTTATTTACTTTAATTTTTATTGAATTGAATTAAATGAAATTGAATGGAAACTGATCTCCTCCACGTTGGGAGAAAATATAATGCCCTTTTATGGTAGTCTCACGTCACGTCGACACGATATCAACTCAAATCATACCGTGCCTCGTGAAACTGTCATGTCATCTTTAAATTAAAATGAAAACGTGTTAATATCACATTAACACTAACAAATGGTGGCTTACACGTCATACATTATCTTTATATTTTTAAGTGGTTCGATTGAAAATAAGTAACCGACGCTCTGTTAACGGGTTCTAACTATTAGATTAGCAACGCCAACAAACGGCCCCAATAAAAGCACAATTCACTTATGCTAGAATGGAATGGTCTATTTAATATCATCTAACACGATTCACCAAATGCGCAATTAAATATTTCTTTAACAGAAAGAGGGAAGTAATAATAATGACATGGTAATTTCATAAAAGTTGGACTCGGACGGAAAATAGCGAGACTTCTTATCTACATGGGATTAGGAATTGGGAATCTACGAAAAACAGTGAATTCTTGTCTGAAGAAGAGAGGTTTTAACCCCAAGCAAGAAGTAGACAAAGCTCTTCTCGCGGTGTCTTCAAGTGTCGTGCATGCATTTCACCTGTTTCCTTTGCATGCACACACGCTTTCTCTCTCTTCTTTCTCTCTCTATACAGACATGGATGTATATCTATATGTACACACATATCTATACCTGATACCTCTGCCATCCTCTGTTTAATCTTTATTTTAAATTTACTCTGTAAATAGCATAAAGGGCTACCGACCACCGTCCACCGCCGTTGGTTTCCTTTTGGGGGTTTTTTGTTTTAGATTCACTCCGCCGACCATCGCCGTTGGGCTATTTCACTGTCTCATGTGGACTTCACGTTGCTCAGATTTGAAAAAGGTTGAGTTTTTTAACTGTTAATCAATTTGGGGTGTGGAATTTGAATTCTCTTGAAAAATTTTGATCTGGGTTTTGTGGCAAGATTTCGTCGGTGGGGTTTTAGGGTTTTGATTTTTGTTCCTTTTTTGAGTTTTGTAGTGGTTTTGAGTTGAAGGATTGAATTTTACGAGGAATGGGGTCAAAGATTTGCATGAATGAGGCGTGCCGTCTCCGACGTCGTCGGAATGGAAGAAAGGTTGGGGCTTGAAATCAGGTGGATTTGCTACTCTTTGTTTAAGCTGCGGGTAATTTCTTGATTCCAATCTTAGCCTTGTTCGATCAAAATTGTCTCCACTGTTTGTTGATTGATCAGATGGATTTCCATTTTGTGAAGGGCACTATGGGGATACGCAATTTGATCCCAAAATTTATGCCGTCCAGGATTTTTCTTGTTTTATCCCGAACAATTTCATGTCTCTGGAGATTATGTTTTCTATATTTAGGATGCTTTTCCTTTTTCTTCTTTTTCTCTTCTTTTGTTTTTCTGGTCAGTCCATCTCCCAACATTTTCCCTCATCTTCATATTTTTCGGGGGGTTATCAGGTTTTATTTTATTTATTTATTTATTTATTTTTCATTTCAGTGCTTCTTGCAAATAAAAATTTACAGAAATGAAGCATACTGGAAATAAGTTGTCTTGTGGTTTTCGCAAAACTAATCAGATTGATATCCATGTTAATCACTGAATGTACAAGCATGGGACAACGTAAGTTAAGTTTGCATTTGCAGAGTTTGTTTAAAAGCTTTCCATACAATTTATTGAAATTACAAATCTATTTTATTTATTTATTATTTTATTTATTTATTTATTTTTCATTTCAGTGCTTCTTGAAATTAAAAATTTAAAGAAATGAAGCATATTGGAAATAAGTTGTCTTATGGTTTTTGCAAAACTAAGCAGATTGACATCCTTGTTAATCACTGAATGTACAAGCATGGGACAACACAAGTTAAAAGGTTCAAGCTTGGAGTTTGCATTTGCAGAGTTTGTTTAAAAGCTTTCCATACAATTATATTAATGTATGTCTTGTCCACTAGTTTATGTTGTCAGTTGGTGCATATGGATGTTTTGCCCATTTTGAGGTTGTTTCTATGGTTAGTCAACAGACATAAGTCCAATGTGCTATAGTTTCAAGCCTAGCAGTGGCTATGTTGGTTCTTTCTCAATATATAGATCGTTTAAGCTTTGGTCATGTATTCTTTTACGAATGGGATACAAAGGGGTATAGTGAAAATCTGCACACGATGAAATTGTTTGAAGAATCGGTGATAAATTCTAAGTTCAACAACAAACAGATGTTTGAGGATTTAACGTGATTCAGATACTCTGTAATCCTACATCCACAAGTAAGCAAAGAAAATATGGTACTGCTAATCAAGAGAGCGATACTTACCAACTCGTGGTTATGTACCTAGAACTTCCGTATCCATCAGCTCGTGTCTTGTCTTCTATTCTTTCTTTTTATTTTTAGACATCTCTGCTAAGCCTCCTTGCAACAAAGGATCATCTTCCTATTTCAATTTGCAGATGTGTTCTTTTCTTTAAAGTCCCTTCTCTGACCTTGGAACTCGCCTTGCTGTTAACGTTTTTCTGTCTTATACAGATCAGCATAATTTGTGACACCTGTTTTCATAACTGCCACTTATATGTTACCAAGATCCAAATTGATCTCATTAAAATTGTCAATACAGTCCGAAATATTATTCAGTTGCGGCATTTGAGATATATGCAGTTTCCTTCTCAGTTGCTCCAATTTGTTCAAGATTATGCTGCACTTGAACTCCTTGGAGGTTTTCTTGATGACCGCATCTTCCAAGAGTCAAAGTTAGTTGCGTTGTGAGCATTGTCCAAGATATCCTTATAAGTTCTATCAGACCCTGGCACCCTGCTGCATAAGATGTGTCCTCTTCTTCTACCTCCAAAACCTAACATTCAGAACTCAATTCTTTGATTTTCTACAAAAAATCAATTTGTTGAGAGAATGCAAAGAAATTGAAATGGAATTAATGAACCTGTAACTTAAGATTGAAGAAAGAAAGCAAGCATTAAAGCAAGAAAGTAACACAAAAATATATATGTGGTTCAGATCTTTAGATCAAGAAATTTTATAATCAAAAAATAATTGAGGCAAATTGAAAGTATATGGTGGGGAAAGAAAAATGGCTTTATTGCCTGCTCCTACAGAAGTCCTCTGACCCCTAATTTGTGTGAGACATGGGCAACTATAACATGGGGACTTCTCCAAGCGCCACAACCAACCCGTCATCGGCCCCCCATTCTGTTCACCAATGGAATGTCCCTCATCAGCTCAACCAAGCCATAGCCCTCCCTCTATGCACCTAAACTAAAGATTGTCAAGAAAAGGGTTAATTGTATCGAAAGACACTGAACTTAACTCACTTGCAAATAGGTCACTAGACTTTAATTACTTGCAATTAGATCATTGAACTTATACTCTATTTTTAATTAGATCACTAATCTCTAATTTTATGGCAACTGGGCCTCTTTCAAAAAAACGGCAACTAGGTCACTCAACTTTGATTACCAACAATTTAAGCATTAAACTTTGATTCAATTGCAACTACATCACTCAAGAATTATGGTGTTAGATTATTTAGCAAAAATTGGTGTCGTATATTAAAGTTTGCTTATGTATTATTTTACATTAACATATTAACATGACAATTAGACGAAGATTATTTAAAATGATTTCGTCAATATTGATGTTGAATGTTAAGATTTTTGCTAACCATCAAATTATTCTTCCATTTTTCCTATCTAATAAGATGTGCCATTTAGGGCATTAAGTTTTTTTTCTTTCTTGGACTTCAATTCAATGATGAAGACCAATTTTGTTTTAATAGAGTAACTTTATTACAACTAAATAAAGTTCAGTGATATGATTGATGGAAATTAAATTTGAGTGACCTAATTATTGTTAAATGAAAGTTCATAATCTAATTGTAAGTAATTAAAGTTTAGTGACCTGCTTGCAAGTGGAGTGAAAGTTCAGTTACCTCTAGTACAATTGACCCTCAAGAAAATCAACAAGCTTTGTACAATTTAGTTTATTATCTTCTTTACATGGGTTGTTCTGAAGAACAGCGGAAATTTAGAGAAGGAGGAAGAAGGGTTGTTACATCTTTCCTTTGGGAAGGTTGGTGAACGAAATTAATGGAGTATTTACCATACATAATCCTCCTTCTGTAGACTTCTAACTATCTGCCAAAGGATATTCAATCCCTGCTGTCTTGATCTTTGAAGTATCAAGCTAAGTTGCGACACCAGCTTTCAATGACGATAATAAAGTTTATTCTCCACAGAGATGAAAGTGGTTTACCACGGTGGAATATCATGGAATATTCTATGTGAAGTAAAACTAGGAAAGTGCACATTATAATTCCCATTCTGTCAGAATAGGGATTAGAATGACGGTGACTTCAGAAGTGAGGATTGAATTTTCTAATAAAGTTGGTGTTGAATATTTAGGTTTGATACCCAGCGGAACTTAAGAAAATGAGATGCAGAAGATTGCCCTAAGGGATGAAATAGTGAAGTGATGGGATATAAGGGTATTTATGTCATTTGAAGATGCTTACCAGGTAACAAGGTTGATTTTTATAGAATTATTAGGTTTATTATTCTATACGGTGTTGAGTGATGAAAATTTCAAGTTTAAGTGGACTAATAATTTTAAACTATGTAGAAGACATGAAAATATGAATGTGTATGCATGGCCATACTGGAATATATGAGATGGACATCATGAGGTACTGATTGTAGATAGTTCAAGAGAAGAATCGTTTGATTGAGCTGTTATGTACAGAAGCGTGATTAGAAGTCAATGTGCTATATTACTCTAGCTTTGGCCTACGCGAAGACATAGTCTGGAATTTTACCTTTATCGGAAGGCAAAGAAATTTAACAAGGAGAACATCAATTTCTCTTATTCAGTGGTCAGCTATTTCATTCATATAAAAATAAAATTATCGAGAACGTCACTTTTGACAAATATTTGTATTGTTATTTGATGTGTATTACAGATCTGCTTTCGAGAATTCAGTTTTCTGTCAATCATTCCACCAGGAGGAATCTGGCTGGAGGGAATGCAGAGTTTGTGGGAAGGTAATAAGAGTTAGACGTGTATAGCTTTGTCTCTAATTTCTTCTTTGTGTTTCTCACTTATTGAAATTTGCTCGCAGCGCATCCACTGTGGATGCATTGCTTCAAAGAACTTACATGAATACATGGACTTTGGAGGTGTAGGGTGCATAAACTGCACAAAGCATATGGAGATTCATTTAATGCAATCCACACAGGTATTTGGTTGTTTGAGCTTGGAAAATGCTATGTTGTTCAAGATCTTGAACTACATAGGTTTTATGCTCTCTCTCTCTCTCTCTCTCTCTCTCTCTCTCTCTCTCTCTCTCTCTCTCTCTTTAATAAATAATATGGTGTGGTAGGGGTGAACGTTATCGGCTTAAATAATATCATAGTTTAGAGGATTTTTATTATTAAGGTGGTAGGTATTCTTTATGTCTCACGCATTCGGTCCTCAGAGACTATACAAAATTTTCCTGTAGATAGCTGGTGACACTATTCCAAATGGCACATTTGTCACAAATGGTGTTGGTGATGTGCATCCTGCAGTTGAGAATAGAATTACTGACGAAATTTTTAGTATGGAGAAGCTACTGCAGTTGACCAAGACCGTTGGGGCTAATGAGTCTGCACTCCCCTTTCACTCTCAAAAACGAGAATCTGTGCTCAGAAACAGACAATTTCCATATCGTACTCAACATTCAGCTGAATCATCTGCATTTATGAAAACAGAAAATAGCAGACCAAGACAAGGGGTTAAGGATGTTTATGAATCTCTGACACAGCCACAGCTAAATATCTCTTTGAGTACACCTGTAGTTAGTAACAGCTCTTCTTTGCCTTCTGCTGCTGGAACCGTAGAAGGAAGTGAGCACAGCAAAGGCTCATCTGAGCCAGGGCAGAGGTTACGCAATGTTTTTCCTAAGCCCCCTGTATCAGGCTCCGATCAAAACAAAGGAACAGCACGCGCTGCAAGGCCTCCAGCCGAAGGACGGGGCCGCAATCAGTTGCTTCCACGGTACTGGCCAAGGATTACAGAGCAAGAGCTGCAGCAACTATCTGGAGAGTATCCATAATAATTTCTTCATCATTGTTACCGCGCTCTTCTTTTAGATGGTTTTGACAATTTTTCTTTTTATCTTTTTTCTGCACCGACAAATGTTATCTATTTTGATAACTTTTATTTTTATAATTTATTATATCCAGCATATTCCTTAACTGTCATCTTCTAGTTTGAAATCTCCTATCGTACCATTGTTTGAAAAGGTTCTTAGTGCTAGTGACGCTGGACGAATTGGTCGTCTGGTTCTGCCCAAAGCATGTGCTGAAGTGAGTCTAATTTTTGCCTTTAGAAATGTCCTGTATAACATTGTTATTCTAAACTTGACAAAATACCTATCTTTTTCATTTTTGCTTCTCCTGTGTCATACAATGAACTAAAATGTTTTACAGGCATACTTTCCTCCTATTAATCAATCAGAAGGTATACCAATTAGGATTCAGGATATAAAGGGGAATGAGTGGACATTCCAATTTCGGTTTTGGCCCAATAATAACAGCCGAATGTATGTTTTGGAGGGAGTAACCCCTTGCATCCAAAGTTTACAAGTACAAGCTGGTGACACAGGTATCATTTATCAACTTAGGACATTTTGGAGGTTTGCTATATCGTGCATTACTATGAATTTTCTCTTCTGACTGATGCCACTAGTACTTCAAAATCTGTGGCAAAATTTCTTTTTTTTTTTTTTGGGTGGCTTTTGGTAATATTTGCTGGAATTATTTTGGGGGAGTCTTCCAATATTGAGGAGGGTGGATAGATGGGTGGATGTTTTCCTTGACCTGTTTGGCTGATGATCTTTCACAACAAAATTACATAATATCCATAGTAAAATTTCATTTTTTTAATTTTTTTGGGGTCCACTTCCCGTATGCAAACACATAATATCTGTAGTAAATAAGTATATATTTTATTTCTTTTAATTTGTATAGTTCACTGGATACTCAAAATGCTTTAATCTTGAGCATTTGAGTCATATTTATTAGTGCTAGCCCGTATTTGAGATAATCAGCTGTCTCATTTTGTATGTTCTGTAACCATTTGATAAAACACAATGCCTTTCTTGACATGCGTCATTTGTCTTTTGGTAGTCACGTTTAGCCGGAGAGATCCTGGGGGTCAACTTGTCATAGGCTGCCGCAAGGCAACTTCCATTTCTGATATGCAGGTAACTTCCCAGGTATTCCGTTTATCATTTTTCTACTTTATTAGTTGTCAGAAATAGCTTAAATTATGTAACTATGCCATGAGTAGGATACCCAAATACCTGCCATTCAACGTGGAGACTCTCCTGGGGAAACATCAAATTCTGGTCATGCTGATAACCTGCTTTCAGTAAGTTGTTCTCCTGCTATCACTTGGTTTCTCTTGCTAACAAATTTCACATGCCAATAACTTGCTATTATTTTTTTAGCACATAATGACAACTGACAAACCTTGATTTTCCAAAACCTGGTAGAATGGAGGTAGAACAAGCGATGACTCCAAGCAACGGCCGCCGCCGAGTTTAGAGAAGAAAAAGATGAAAAACATAAAAAATAAGAGACTTCTCATGCATAGTGATGATGCCATGGAGCTTAGAGTTACTTGGGAAGAAGCGCAGGAACTGTTCCGTCCATGTCCAACATCAAAACCATCTGTTCTCATGATTGAGGATCATGCATTTGAAGCATTTGAGGTAAATAAAGTTTTTAAAATTCTTTTTCTGTTTCCTCTTTAATATCCAGTTACTAAATCTCTGCTTAATGCTTCTTTGGGTATGCTGCGAATCTGAGGTCATCTGAGATCATAATAGGGACCTCCATTCTAACTTTTATGTTGTCCTTATTGCTAATTCCATTCATATTATATAGGAACCACCAATTTTTGGGAAGAGGACAATTTTTACATCCCGAATTTCTGGGTAAGAATTACCATAATCTTATTGATAAAGTCATGACCCTTTTTATTTTCTATATCCTATTCGTATTATATTCCTATTGCAGTCTTTCTCAAGTTCCCTCTTATTCTGAAAATGAGATTTGTGCTAGACAATGAACTAGTTCAAATGAAACTTCTTGTAAAGTGTACGCAGAACCAGCTGTTGTTAAATTGTAATGTGCGATATATATCTGAAATATTGAGTACTCTTTCAGGGAGCATGAACAATTGGCTCAATGTGACAATTGCTCAAAATGGCGTAGATTGCCTGTGCATGTTCTTCTTTCTGCGAAGTGGACATGTTCGGAGAATCTATGGGACTCAAACAGGTCTGCAGCTTTTATTACTCTATTTTATTCTTGCTTTAAGACAATATATCAAGTGAAGACTCTATTAAATAACGCTATGTTTTTAACTATAAGTTTTGTTGGGAATATAATTCTTGAAGCATCCATTTAATGAGCTAGATATGTAGACCAATGGTCCACAACTTTTTATGCTACTTGTTCTAGGTAATTAACAATTGAGGATATTAATCTGAAGGTAAGTTTAAACTTTGTTGCGATATGTTTGTTTCAGGAATTCATGTTCTTCTCCAGAGGATATAAGTCAAAAGGATCTGGATGCTTTGCTTAGAGTTAACAAAGGTATCAACCAGCATACTATTTGATTTTTATGAAGTTTCCTTTTCTCTTGCACACACGCACACGCGCGCAGCAAGGATTTATCCATGCGGTGCATTTCCTTTTATCTTCATAATAATAATAATAATAATAATGGAGAAGAATGGTTTATACCCGATACCAATGCTTATGGGGTATGGATATGATGGATGATCAGATGCTTTAATACCTTTTCTTCATGAATGAGCACGTATGAGTCCTGCTAAATGAAGTGTGTTTGTTTGAGGAAACTGTTTCTCTACTTGTTCAAGAAACAGAGGAGCTAGCACTAATTTACCAGAAAAGCTTGAACCTAGAGCGCTTACGTGAGATAATGGTTACTTTCCTTTCACTTGCTTTGTTTTTTATTTTTGTGAAAAGCTCCGGAATTCAGTTGTTCAATCTGCGGGTGCTTTGAAAAGCTTTATTCCCATGTCAATGAACGGCAGAGCACACAATCGACAAGCCAGACCGTCATGGAAAAGAAAGGCAGAAATAAGAAAGAAATAGATTATTCCCTGAGAGCGTTGAACTCTGTGGCCTACTTACACTCTGACAGTGGATTATCCTAACATTGGATACACACACAAACACATAGTTTGTTCTGTATGGACCCAGATGTATGAGATCCCCATTGTGAGCTTCATAGTGAAAGCCGACAGATTCAATTGGGCTCTTACATCAACGTTGAACTGCTATAACCTAGGACCTGGGTATCAGATTCAGAGTGTTTCTGTTTTATTTTGCTCAAGGGCTTGTTCTTTCTAAATTACTATTGTTGGAGAGAGATTTTGTTTATTTACTTTGAATTGTGTGGTGGAAAAGTGGAGAGAAATGTGAAAAATAATTATTTATAGAGAATATTGGTTGGTTTCGAAGTTTCAGTTGTTGGACCAACAGTTTTTTATTCCTCCCTACCCCCCACCCCCGGGGAGAGAGGGGGGAGGAACACAAAGTACAAGCCCTTAATTTTGCTATGCAAAAGTGTTGACTATGAAAAGCTCAGATAATCCTGGGAGGACAACCATTCTTTGCGCCATCCCACAGAGGGTAAATAATTGTTTGATTTACACTTCCACCTGAATTTAGCAGAACACGGGAAGGGTTACTAGATAGTTCTTGTCTAACTCAACCAATATGACGAAGCAACAATTAACCTACTAGTCTAAGATGCTTAAATTTTTGGATTTTAACATAGGCCTTCTATTTATTTTAAGTACATGAAGGTGGTTGCTTCACCTAATCAGTAATTGCACATTCTCGACATGGAAGCTTCAGTTGTTTCTGGAGTTCAAATGCATAAGACGGGATAATATTGCTGTTTTGGTTCATTGAATTTCTGCCATAGGTTAGTCCCATTTTTGTTAATCTTGTTAAATACAATTTTATTCTTGGTCGGGACACAATAAATATATAGGATTGAACTGTATAAACTCAATTCAGCAGAATTAAAGCATTTTTTCCCCTTTAGTTTCATTTTTCCTCATTCCTTGGAACACTATGTAGTGTCCTTTGATCATCCCTACCAAACATGTCAACGGTTTATTATGGATTAAATTGGAGTTGTGTATCTATATTGTTCAAGGAATGGACTTAGCATAATATTTGTTATAGACATTGATACGACAGGCTAATGGACTGGTCCAAGTAATATTATTTTTTACCATGCCTTCTTTCTGGTGTTTATTTTCTTTCAGATTTTGGTTCTGATTCTCGACCACTAAACATTCACAAAATTTCCTGTATTTTTCTTCTTGTACTCAAGATTCTAAGAGGAGAAGAATTGCTGATAACCAATCATCCAAAGGCCAATCATTGAAAGATGGTGAACCTTCTGGCCTAGATGCCTTGGCAACTGCTGCGGTTTTAGGAGACAACATAAGTGACATGGGAGAAACTTCAGTTGGAATCACTACAAGACATCCTCGCCATCGCCCTGGCTGCTCGTGCATCGTCTGCATTCAACCCCCAAGTGGAAAAGGCAAGCATCCACCCACATGCAAGTGCAATGTTTGCTTGACAGTTAGGCGTCGTTTCAAGACGCTCATGTTGCGTAAGAAAAAGAGACAATCCGAACGTGAAGCCGAGCTTGCCCAGGCGAAGAACAAGGATCCTGAAAATGTTGGAATTGAAAACGAAGACATAGCCGGGCGTGCATTGCTACAAATGATCCAAACAGAAAGTGCAGCAGAAGCAGGTCCAAGTGGAAATCAAAAGGAGCTGGATGATGTTAATAAGGGACAGCTCGACTTGAACTCTGATCCTCATCATGAGGACGAAATGCTCGAAGAGGCAGCCGGAATGAGCTTGACATCCCTGATAAATGCTGCTACCCTTCCTCTGGATGTGTATTTCAGCTCCAGTAACAGTGTGCTTCCCTCCGCTGCTGACGAAAGTGAAGGACATGTTGAAGGGAGCGTTGCATCTGGAAGTGCGGCTCAGAACAAGAGCGAAGAAGGATAACCTGAGAGGCAAGAGCTGTCCGAAAGTTTATATAATTTGTTTTGGTTATTTTTTTTGGTGCTATTTTGCTTGATAAACTACAGAGGTTTATGTTAAAGTGTAGATGCACCCTTTTGTAAACTGGGTTATCTTTTTTGCGGGTTATGATTACAACCTTATAGCTTATAAACCTTCAGAGTGGAATCCTTTCCTAGCCATATTTGAGTACAATTCTGTGTGTTTATCATTCTATCTCAAACTGTCCTACTTCATTCTTGTAAAGACAATGCTAATGTGCAGACAATCGTTCTGTTCGCGTTCACATAAAAATGCATTTTTATGTGAAGAATGAGTGGAGTTTGATAATGGAGATTTGTGTAGTACATGTGGGTGTATCAGATGTGAGTGTGATTGGTTTGATCAAATTTAAATTTGAAAATGTTAGAGAAAGTAATCGTATGATTTTTCTTTCTGACTCCTAAAACGAGGAATATTGAAATAAGAGAGAATAAGAGGAGTTGAATGGTTGTGTAGTACATTCAAGTCTTACGAGATATGAGAATGTGATAATTAATCTCTGGTCAATGTATCTGTTCACGTCACTTATTTACAAAACCGTTTATCTATGACAACAGAATGATATAGTTAGATGTATCTCGGGTGATGAGTTTTACTCATTATCTCTAATGGTATTCCTTGCACATGTACTCGCAAAATCATAATACATAAACCATTAATTAACCATTTATAGCAAACTAGTACTTTCATGAACCAATGCATGATTCAACCAAGTCTTGAACTAGACTCTTTACAAAAGCATGAAATTGTAGTAACGCATAGAAAGCAAAAGGAGACTACAAAACTAGACTTTGACATGATCAATTTTCGTAGTCCTCGCAATTGTACTTGACAGGCACCAAAATAATGGGCACCTTATTGCGAATATTGAGCCCATACTCTTTTTCCATGTTCATCTCCTCAGGCTTCATTTCATTTGGGAGTTTCCAATCAAAGCAATGCAGGAAATTTAAACTGTAAAACATGACAGATGTTAACCCCATATTTATGCCTGGACACATCCTCGGGCAGGAGCCGAATGGAAAGAACTCAAAATTCTGGCCTTTGAAATCATAGTACTCTTTGCCCTCAAATCTCTCTGGAGAAAAATCCAGAGGGTTTTCCCATATCTTTGGATCCCTCCCAATAGCCCATGCATTAACAAGAACCCTAGTTTGGGGCAATACGCCGTAGCCTCTGATTTTGCATTGCCTGAGGGTCTCATGGGGTATCATAAGTGATGCTGGAGGATGCAACCTTAGTGTCTCTTTCACTACCAATTTGAAGTACTTTAACTTTTCGAGCTCTTTCTCTTCTACGCAGGGTTTTCTCCCGATGCACATTCTGATCTCTTCTTGTACCTTTTTCATCACTCTAGGGTTGTGAACAAGCTCGGCCATCAGCCACACCGCCGTACATGAACTAGTGTCCACCGCACCAAGAAATATGTCCTGACGTCAAATTCAAAAGGATTAGTACTGCATACCAAATCTGCACTTAACTAGCACATTAAAATTGACGGACGAACATTTGTTCTTTTGCCTCGAGTTTATGGCTTTGGTTAAATGCAAACAAAAATGCACCCTTAATTGAAATAAGTAAGTCTTGGGGTAGTAGTAGTAGTGCTTGTACCACTAGTTGTACAGTAACACACTTGATATCAGTCTGTGAATTCCTGTATTTATACATCAAAATATAGGAATTCACTGATTGATATCAAGTGTCGTATCTGTACAGCTCATTGTACAAATAGTAGCATATATAGCATTTCTCTGGTTAAGGAATAATTGCATTCCTCAAGAATAGCCTTCATATGGACTTTTTTTAGCTTGAGAACAGTGGTGCGTTCCTTGGCTAATCCGAGCATAACATCAATATTCAATAATATCATCATTCTCAGGCTTTGGCCTAAAGGGGTCGAGATGTTCGTCGATCACCTTCTAGAAAAACTCGTCAAAATTCCGAAAGCATCGCTCGAGCTTCCAATGCCGTAACGTGACGAAATCGATAAACCAACCAATGGATGAAGGAAACAAATCTGACGCTGTAAAACCAGCGAGAAAAAGCATTGAATTCCCAATGATTTCTCTATTCCCATTCTCAAACTGATTCCCCCTATGGCTAGTCCCATATGCAATCTTACAAATAACATTATTTGTAATTGAAAAAAATGTGTCATCCACATGAACTGGTTGATAAGGTGACTTCATTATAGCATCCATAGCTTCTTTAACTTCATCTTCTCTAATTTTCAGATAAGATTGGACCCTTCTTGAAGTAAACAGTTCCATGACACACATTTTCTTCATCTCTCTCCAATACTCACTGTAAGGGCAAAATGCAACATCCAAGAAGTTGTAGGAAATCTTTTGTTGACCAGGGGACATTGGCCTAGAGCAACAATCAAGATCATGAGTTTTCAACAGTTCTTTCGCGAGAGTTCTGGGGACGAGACGACGAGTGTCGGAACCCGGCCTAGTTTCAGCAGCATGATAGGGCCATAGTGTTGGGATAACTTGGAAAGTGATTGGTGAAGGATGCCACAGGCCACTTGATGGAGGTTTCCAATGAGAGGAAGCTTAGGGGGGCTTGGGGGGAAGTTTGTGCACTTTTGGGTTTTGCATTTTGGTAAGAAGGAAATAAAGGGTTAGAGGAGAGAGCAGAAGAATTGCAAGAAGACATGGAAGTCCAAATTTGGAGATAGAGATAAAGTGATTATTTTAATTGAGTGTTGGTGGAAAGAGGTGTATAAAAAAAGAGAGGGAAAAGTGAAAAAGATAAGAGAGACAGATAAAAATTCAAAAATAATGATAAAATAGTAGTATTGAAGTCTTTGAAGAATGTCTAAATTTAGACCTTCCGATCGGGATACGAAGTGAGAAAAAGTAGTGTAAATAAGAAAAAAATAATTAAAAGAAAAAAAAATTAAAAAAATCATGGGACCTACAAATTTTTGTGTATCTTTATTTCTCTTTTTAGACCACACAACAAGACCAAAGGGATTGGAGATGCTCTTAATGGTATTAACGGTAGTGAAAAAGTGAGATGTCTCATATCATATATATATAGCAATTACAAGTGATTAGGTGTCAAGTTTTTAGACACCTGGTGAGGATCTAGGGCCGTGGTACGTCATCATCATTTAATACCCAAAATAATTTTTTTTAGCCACTCAACAAACACATTAATTAATTATAATTACATTAATGTTGTATGTGTGTATATGTATACATACACACAAAACATAGAAAATAATGCTATGCAGTACTACTTCTGTTTCACAAAAATAGTTGTATATTCCTATTTTCACATATATATAATAAAAGTGCATTTAATAGTATTAGAAAAGTAAATTTAAAAACATTTTCCTACCATACTCTTTACTTATTATAAGTATTCTATTTTAACAATAATTCTATTATGTTGATAACAATATAACTAAATAGAAACATAAACTAAAATTTCGACTACATTTTAAAAACAAAAGTAGCCTGTATTTTGGGACGATAAATGAAGAATACTTGTTGATGCTAAATTTATCTTTCGACTCAACAAATAAAATTTATATTTGCTGGAAATTCGTATTCAAATCGGTATAAGCAATAAATACAGAAAAGGCAAAGAATGTTCATAGTGTTTGTAATAAATGGAAGATTATAAATGTGTGAAAGACAAGAAGAGTGAGATATGGGTGTCTAACCCTTTCTCATTTCTGTTTGCCTCTATTTATAGTATACATTTGCTTGTTTACATGGGAAAAATGATTGTATGTATTTACTATTTAATATGGGACTCACAAGGATGACGCAAGTGTACAATCGGCAGAGGTTAATCCTCCACTTTTTGACTAATGGCTACTTAAGCTATGCATAAAGCAGGTAACTACCGTTTCGCATTTAATGCTAGCGACCCATCAGCTATAAGTGATAAGATTTTCCACGTGGGTTCCCATGCTGCTATCCAATTCGCTAGCTCGCTAGGTCACGGCGCTACGTTGGGGCGTTACTAGCTCACTGTCTTGGCGTGTAGACGCCCTGGACCGTAAGAGTGCTAGAGTAGATGTCCTCCCCCAGGTCGCTGAATCAGGTTTCCGGGTCTTCTGGTCGTTAGGTCGCCAAGTCGTTGGGTTGGATGAGGCGCTTAAAGCCTGTTTCCAAGACTCTATACCCGTTGATCTTTGTTAACCTTTGACCATTGCTGACTTTTACGGCCTGGTGGCTACAATATTAAACTATCTTTATGATACGGGGTAGTATTATTAATGGTCACATGTCGTTAATACAAGATGACATGGCCCAATAAATTTAAGAGGGAGAAATAGAGGAGGGAAAATGTGGGAAGAGATATAGACACAATACTCCCCAGTCTCATTCTAGTGCCATATATGTAACGTTATAGGGGTATATGTCACATGACTATATGACATCATATAATGACATATGTGTAGCACTAGATCAATTTTACAATACTCACTCTGTCCTAAAAAGATATACTCGTATTATATTTTTATCTATCACATACAGATAGAAAACTTTCCATTTAACTAGTTATTGAAATATTAATTTAAAGAGATGCCTTTATTTAATATGCATTGTTATTAGCAATATAAAACTATTAAAGCAAAATAATTAATAAATTAAAAGGCTTATTAAGAAAATGATATTAAAATTTACTTTTCCAACGACATTAATTGAGTTTTTGTTAATTATTATGGAAATGACTATAGGTCTGCCTTTATAAGACATATAGGGAGTATAATAATATTTGACATTGGCAAAAAGGATGTCAAAGTTTAGACACTAATCTCCTTGACATTTTGCTTATATGTTAGACCATCACTCATGAGACTAGGTTGTTAGTGAAATTATTAGTTAACTCAAAAAAATAGCTATTTTGGTAGTGTTAAACAAGTTATTAAAAGAATCATTTTTATTCTTTGTTGTTAACTTTAACAACAATTTTAATATCGTGCTATAATTTAATAAGTTTCATTATTAAAAAATTCTTTTTGTATTTATTTAATAAAATTTGACCAGATAATTTTTGACAAGAATAGATCCACTTCGATTTAAGTGGATTTCAGTATCTTTATTTAACACATCTAATGTAACACTTTAATAGTTGTTAAATTTAACTTATATATGTAACATTTTTTTTTCTTTGGAGAATTAAATATGCGATATTTAACAACAACTTAAAGTTCACATTGTCTATATGGATGCTCTGACATTTAATATTTACATTAGAAAATCTCTAATGTATTCTAAACAATGTCCACTGGAGAAGAATAAAAGAGAGAAGATGACTATTTTATATAAAAGGGAATAGAAAGAAGTGTATAAAAAGATCAAAAAATTTTGAGAAAGTGTAAAAAAGAAGAAAGATGTAGAAGAGTTCAAAAGAAAAAAAAAAAGGATAAGTAGTAGCAAAAATATATACATAGAGAGAGACGGATGTCTATATAGACATTGCACAGTACACCAAGTAAAGTGTTGCAAATAGTAGTTGTATTAATTTTGACTAAATATCTGTGGTCTCGGCACTTAGTATGTACGAGAATATTTAGATCGAACGGGTTTATAATACATTTGGTCTCGTTGAACTATTTTCGGGTGAATGAGAAATTATGGCCTAAATGTGACACCTTGAAACTATGGATTCAGATAATGAGTAAATATTTCGCATCTTGAGTCGAAATATTTTGTATCTTAGGTCGAAAAATAATAGGTTAAAAGACCTATTTAATTAAATTTGTTATTAAGACCTAAGTGTGACTAATTAAATTAGTTATAATCCTAAGTGAATTTGGCATTTTTGGATTTAAAAATATAATTATCCGAATTGGTGTTTGGGTTACTTGAATTAATCCGAATGAGTGTATTAGGATTAGCTAAATAAACTATTCTAATATTGCAAGTGACATTTCAAGGGAAATTATAACCGAATAGACACTAATTCAAAAGAATGTTGTGACGTCTCGGCCCATGGTTGAAAGTTGTAAATTGTTGGCATCTCTTGACATTGGTTGTGTCTATTCATTGACACATTTTGACATCTTATAAATAGACCCCCTCACTTGTGCATTTTCATTAAAATTTTTGCATTCAACTCTTTCTTTCTAAAATCATAAAGAGAGTTCGTGACATTTCTCGGTTCGCCGTGTTTTGTGGTTTGAAGTGCTTCTACCGCAAGACGTTCGCCGTTGTATCTTGGGAGACGATTGCCGATCAACCGTAAGCACCTAGGCGGGGCAAAAACTTCTTAAAGACATAGAGTCGAACTCTAGCCTCAGCGGTTTTTCATAGTAAATTCTGCATTATTTATTCTACCCGGTTTAAGTAAGTTTACAGTTTGATTTCGAATATAATTTGCACCGTTTTATATATCTATTTTTCCAATATAAAGAACATGAGAAAAAAATTGAAGCCATATAACTAAACTGGTGTTGAGAATCAATGGTATTCATATAGATGCATAATATATGCGTACAATACACGAGTGGAAATCTAGTTAAACTTAATATTTAAGTCCTAAAAAAATTGTGTTCATCTCTTATCTTAAATTTTTCAAAATACATTTCAATAATTAAGAATATATAGTTACGCTGAAAAATAAGTAACTTAATTTAGCTTTGCTTAATGAAAACATATCAATTTTAAGGTCCGATGTTCAATTTCTACCAACCGCGAATTGTGTTAAACATTATTGTTGGTTTATTTATTTAGTTTATATTGGACTTCATTTGAATGTAATTTATATAAGCATTTGTACTGCTTATTCTGTAAATTGTACTTGTACTTTTTTTCCTCTTAATTACCTTGATATATTAAAATCATAACCTCCATGATTGCAAGAAAATAAAAAATAAAATAATAATAATAATAAAATAAAAATAAAAATTACAATAGATGTCTCACTCAAAAACCTTAGCTAAAACTTACCATTTCAACGTCATGTAGTCTATAAATAACTTGTCCGCTTGCAGACATTTCTTCAACTAATTAAGCTAATTGAAATTAATTGGCAACCATGGCAGAAAAACTCCCCCTCTCACCATTCTTTCCATTTTTTTTTTTTTTTATATGGGTCAAGGTGTAGCTTCTGTTACTAAAAAAATGAAGCCTCCAATGATGACTCAGTAGCTTCCTTAAACACCAATGCGCAAAGTCAATATAATGAATTGTTAGGCAAACATGTTGACCATTGGTGGTGATTTCACTGGGAATTTCCTAGGTTTTCTTGGCCGTATGTTCATCCCCCACTACCACCCAGTCCTCTCCCATCAAAAGGCTTCCCCAAGATTCAAGGGCCTTTTGTGCATCCACTTCTTCCGTCTATTGACTTTAGACTCCCATTTCCATTGGTTCCGACTATTTTCACTAGGGACAGTGACATTGTCACACCCCCGTTGTACTATCAATTTTTTTTTTAATAAGTTGTTTACTTTTATTGGCGGAAGCTTTTGTTATTAATTCATATTAACAATGGGGATGAGACAAACAAACTAACAAGTTGGTTGATTGTCATATAGTTTTTCAATTCTTCTTTAAAATTCCAAAGTAGCTTTAGGATTAAACTTTCCACTTCCTTTGAAATTTCAAAGTTCTCATAAGCATTTTTTTTGCCCCCGTCTCATAATTAATCGAGATATACAATTTGTTATTTATCTCTTTATTTTCTTTTCCTACACAACCTTTTAGCAAAATTGTGTAAAGAACAAATTACGTTAATAAACCATTTTATTACCAAATTTGTCGAGTCATATAATTGGAAAGTCTTTACATGGAAAATAGGCCTCCAGTCACTACAAAAGTCATTCCTTATATTACGTACTAAGTTTCACATATGTAAGTGTATGTCTATCCCTAGGTTTATTCTGATATCATATTATTACACTAAGTGAAAAACATAAGTTTGTCGACTATAAACTTATCGTAGTAGAGGTGGGCGTGAGTGTAGGCACAATAAACATTAAACTCGTATGTAGTGCCCAAATACATTAAGAATTGTGGAGCGTCCTCGTAATAACCCCATAAATCCGTCTATATTACTTGAGATATCATACTCCCACTCGAGTTCTCACTTCATGTCTCCGCTTGCCTTTCAAAGATCTTGCGAATGAACATCAACAAAAAGTTGATAGACACTAAGTGAGTACAAGGTACCCCGTGAGTAATACAATATTTTGATTTTCCACAAGGTTACAAAAATCATTTTACAATTATAAGTTTAAGAAAACATAAATATGCACAAACCTTTTCAAATGCATAATAGGGCCCAAGCACTAGAATTACCTACTACCCGTAGCGTGCAATGATATCATTCAAATGCCAAGTTGATCATGTCAATACGATAATAAGTGGATCCACACTACTGGAGTTTCAAGCAAAGAGTATTATCAATCCAATCAAATACCATATTAATCGTCCTTATCCCAGAGTCATTGAATAGGTCATAGTATAGAAACAATTCAAAACAAACCAATATAAAATGGGTAGAGGAATACTAGTGATTCAAATGCAAGAAAACATTTTAGTTCTTATCATAGCAATGTATCAAACACAAGCTTTTCTTTGGAAACTCATGCATGCCAAGGAAACTAAAACATTGGTTACTCACCTTGCTGTTGTCCTTTTAAAAATTATTGGATGTTTGTGGGTAGAAAGATACCTTCAAATCCTAGAGTATTCCTCAAGCAAAGTGACTTTTTAAAGTAGGGATTATATACGTATATGAAGAGAGCTTTGTTTGAGAGACAAAGGGACTGTTTTGGGAGCCTTTTGATAGTGTTCTATGGTTAGTCTATTTCATGGACGAATTTCTTAGATATTTTGGAGAAAAAACTTGAGTTCTACCTATAAAAAATTGGCCATTTATCTTTAGATAAGTTTGTAGTTGGCCAATGGAAGAGAGTCCAATTGGAAGCTTGAGAGATTTCTTGCTACAAAGGATGCGAAGTGTTTCCAAATTTGATTCATGAGAGCATTTTTCTAAGTGGACAAGTATTATCTAGATTTTTCTTCCTTTATTGTTTAACGAGTCTTTTTATTTAGTGTGCTTCTATAATTCAGTCCTGGTATTTTCGACTTATACTAATTAAGCACCATATTTTAGTTTTAAGCATTCTTTTGCTCTGAACTCACTACCCGATTAGACTTAGTCATTCTTTTGCAACACTACTTACCGATGAAAATAATTGATATAAATTCAAGCTATCATTTCATTCTCGTCAAGGCAAACAAAATATTTTTAAAATCTTAAAAAATGTCACGACTTATTGTCCAATTACAAAATTTCCTTACCAATTACTACTAATTAAGCATTATTCAAGAAATAGGTCAATTATTATCTCAAAATGCCACTATATAATTCTTGAAATTTCACTGAGGGTTACAGACATGTTCATCCCCCCCCCCCACTAACAGGTCCCCTACCATCATAAGGCTTCCCCCAATGAAGTTGCGAGTGCCATAATAAAAGAGTAGAATTAGTGGTAGATGTGTGTGGATTTTTTTTTTTTTCCCAAAGTTTATATGCACATATCTACTCTAAATTTTCATGGGAGTCATAAGAGTTTGGAGTTAACGTTAATATCGAGCTAAATAAATTAAATTATTGTTTTATTTTGCTTACTTTTTTTCTCTTTTTTTTCCCTCTTAATAAGGACATTAACTATTTGCTCTTGAACGGTGTATATAGAGCACAATCACCCACTTAATTTAAAAGGGTTTCATAAGATTTAAATTAG
Source organism: Nyctanthes arbor-tristis (assembly GCA_963692815.1). Lineage (NCBI taxonomy): Eukaryota > Viridiplantae > Streptophyta > Magnoliopsida > Lamiales > Oleaceae > Nyctanthes > Nyctanthes arbor-tristis. The sequence continues at coordinate 24,690 of CAVNYN010286636.1, read as the reverse complement.
AGAGTTTTTGCGTTACCATAACTTGAATAATAATAGTAACTAGCATATCTTTGGAATTGGCAGAAAAAAGTTATTTGGATCTCTTGGTCGGGATGGATAGTTGGAATTCTAGGAATTGCAAAATCTGGATTCCAGGATGTGAACACTAAATTGAGAATGTGTTCCCAATATGATGTGCAAGCTCTTTGAATGATTTTATATATATTGTTCTTGAGAGTATACCTCTCTTTTAACTTCACAATTTTTTTCTACTGCAAATTGTTTTGGGGAAAATCCTGGGGAATCATAAAATTGAGGGATGATATTAATGTAGATAAACAAAAGCAATTGATGATGACTATAAATGTTTTAGTCTTGCGTGTCACATCAATTTTATAATATATATTAAGTGTTTCTATATCTAATTATTACTTTATGCTATTTTATTTATATATTTTTCTTGATTAAAGTGCATATGTAACCATAGAACACAACAACAATATGCCAACGATTAATCAAGACAAATGTATCATGAAATTTGTGTTTGTTCCAATAAATAAAATCCCAAGTTTAATATAGTTATAACATGATCACGATAGGGGAGCTGAAGAAAAATCTAGTTATACATAATCATATACATTATTACATTTGATCATTGTTGATAATTTACTTTTACTTGTATGTATGTCCTTTATTTATTTTGAATTGTGGAAAAACCAAAAAATTATTAACATCTTCCTTTCAATCTAAAAGGTGGAGCATAAAAGGTGAACATTTTTGTTAAGGTCATGGGATTTAGAAGAGTAAACTAACAAATGGTGATCTTGAGGTATTATGTATTTGTTTGTGTTTTTACAATCTTTTTATATTCATTCATATATATATATATATATATATATATTTTTTTTTGGGTATCATATATATACTAACTAATAAACATCAATCTATGTTATTACAGTTGTCTCTTGTGATTTCTTTTTTCAATGGGATTATTATATTTCAGATTTTTTTTTTTTATATTCTTTGACTTTTGTTCATTTGATTTCCAGTGCAGTGCATGGGGAAGAGACTAGTTGCTCATTTACAATGTGTTTGGCAACTCGTCCATATAATCTGTCACACGACATCATTTCATTGGTTTTACTTTTTTCAAAAAGTCAAAAAGTAATAGTCAAACGGCAATTATTGACTTTTTAAACAAAACAACCAATAAAATAATGTCACGTCACATATTATAATCTTATAATCTGGATCCTTGCCAAACACTTTGTTAATGTTGGGAAAATATCCCCTCTAAAGAAAAATATTGGGAAAATATTTGGTGCATTCTTTTTTTTTTTTTTTTGGACAGAAACATTTTGTGAATTTTTAGGTTTTCCTTATTTTACGGTAGACAGAATGCAAAAGAAGCCCGTTTGTACATTGGGCTTCTGCTCAATCAAGCCCAACTTCTTGTTAGGCTTCAGAAACCCTAGCTCGACGCCTTCTTCCGCCTATAAATAAACAACCTTAATCTCGTTTTCTCAATTTCCTCATCTGCTGAGTTAGCATTTTCTGCGTCTCCGTCCTTCGTTTATAGACCTAACTTAGTGTTTCGTCCTTTTTTTGTTTAATTGTTTTATGTATTAGAATCGATGCATTGTTTTGAATTAGAGGATTTTGATTGTTGAATTGGATTAGGAATGGATCTGTGTACAATAAGCCGATGCTCTGGATTGAAATAATGAAGGCAGCATGGCAACGTGCACAGAGAATGAAGATTTAAGGTCGGCATGTCTGCTCTCTCTGATTCTACATGATTTGGGGGCCTGGTTTAGACCTACACCTTTTTTTATAGTTTTTTTCATTCCTTTTTTTAGATTGATCTATAATTTAATTTCTTGCTGGAATGGTTCCAGTAAATTAATTTAAGTAATTCATTCTTTATTTTTTTATAGAATGTTTTTTTTTTAATTTTTGATTAATTTTATGGCGTCAAGATTACAATTTTTGAGTGGAGACGCTATACAAATAATTAGGAATAGTTTCAAATGTAATAATTGGAAATTGCTTAATCGTAAGCTGGAAGATAGAAATCAATAAAGAAAATTGAAATCAATAAACAAAATTAAACTTTTTTAATGGTTGTAGAATGAAAAATATAATTTCAACCTTAGTTTGTAATGGGACAATCAAAAATGGAAATGTTACAGGCCTTTTTTCATATTAAATTAAGCGTTAGGCATTTTGAGAAATTCCCCAGAAATATGTTTTAAATAATAATATAATTCTGTATACTTCTATGACATTTGGATGGGTCTTTGAATTGGAAAAGACTAAATAATGATTAAACGGTTAAATTGTGCTTTACGTAAATTCTTTTCTATATCTTCATCACGTTAAAAAGTTGGAAAAACCTTTTTTTTTTTTTTTTTTTTTCTTGAAGCGTTGTTTGTTTTTATTCATTTTTTTTTTTAAAGTTTTTTACCAAAGTTTGAAAAATCGGACTGATTAACTAGCTGGAGACGGCAATGATCCATTGGTCCAATTGGGTTGAACGGTTTTTAACTTTAAGAACTTGTAATTAAATGGCAAAATTTGTTAAATTGAAGAAATTTTAAAAATAAATGCTAAAATAAGTAAAATTATTAGAAATTGGTTATTTTGTTTTAGTTTTTTTTATTTTATACTTTTAATATGGGTTAAAAAGGAACTTTGTACAATGATTTTCGTTAACAGTGAAAAATACGAAAATCATGATGTATTTTACAAATTTGTGAGTATACGTTTTAACAATTTAACAATTTTTTTATACTATAACGCGTTTGTACAAAAATTGTAGCATGTTACTCCATCTATTTCACAAAGATAGGGTAGAGTAGGTAATGTTAAGTATATGATTACCAATGAGTATAAATAATTAGAACGTGGCTATTAAAATTCCTTTATTGAGGAAGTTGTATGGTTGAGATGGGATGTGAATAGCTGCAAGTTCTAGAATTGAAGAAAATGGCGTAAGAGTAAGATTAATGTTAGTGGAAAGAAGCTAAGGAGAAAAAATTAAGAAGAAAAAAATCTATTTTCAAATAATGTATAGGGGAAAAGTGAAGAGGATATTTTATTTGATTAGAATAAAAGTGGGACAAATTGAACGAATGGGAAAAAAGCCATTTCCCCAATGTAACGTTTTCCGCATTAATCATGCTTTAACTCATTAAAATTTTTGTATACCTAGATTGTTTAAGTTTGTTAATTAAATAAGGGTAAATATGAAAATGAAAATTAAATATATGTGTAATATCGTAAGTGGGCTATTTTTTTAGACAGACGAAAATGAAATACTGAATTGTTATTTTTAAGACGGATGGAATAGTTAATAAAATAATTGCTTCCTTTGTCTCATATATATAGGCTTGTTTATTTTTTCACAAAGATTTTAAAAAAAAATTAATTGGAAAAGTAAATTTAAAGGATTTTTTTTTCTCTATACCTTTAATGATAATAATGGTTATTACTAAACACATCAAATAAGGTGATTTTTTAAAAGAACAAATAAGAATTACTCAAAGTCCATATATTTGGAACATTTGAAAATTAGGACATTCGAAAAAAGAAAATAAGTCAATATAATTGGGACAATGGGAGTATTTATTATCCGGTCCGGCTATGAAAACCGGCCATGGTTCCTTACAGAGCCCGGTTTCTGTTGACCTAGAGACTTTTACAATCCCATATTGGAAATGTTATCTGAATCATAGAGATTAAGCCCACGTTAGCATACACATTTTCTCACAATTTTATTTCAATTTTGAATTTGGCTAAACAAGTTACATATTGAAGTTAAGTCCTTACTTTCATTTTCTTTGGTGGAGCTGCTGAATATGAGACTTACGTCTATATGAGTTTTTAAGATCAGAGGAACCTTAAGATTCAAGAATACAAAACCATCAATTCAAGAAATTCAATTTTTAGTGAATCAAGGGCTGCAATTTTGGATTTGAAAAGGAACATTCAAGAACAAGGCCCAAATTTAGTGTGGAAAATGTTACTGACATTCAAATATTCATTCATATTCATATAATAATACAAAACATTCAAGGGGTACACATTTCATTTATCTTTGAACATGACAAGTTTTAAAAAGATCTTGGCTTCATAACAATGGTGGAATGCTTCAAAATGTGCAGACTGAATTGGCCACCCTTCTCTGTGGTGTCAAGCTTTGGCTGCCCGGCTGGAGGCAACAACTCGAAATTCTGCACCAAACGTCCCAAGGTAATGCCGAGAATTGGCAATGCAAGTATGATACCGGGGCAGCTCCTCCTACCAACACCAAATGGGAGATACCGGAAGTCATTACCACTGGCCTCAACTTTAGATTCCTCTTCCAAGAATCTTTCAGGTCTGAATTCCTCCGGTTTGTTCCAGTTTGCAGGGTTGTTGGCTAGCCACCAAGCGTTGACCAAGATCTTGCTCTCGGCAGGAACGTCATATCCACCAAGTTTGGCGTCGTGGAGGTTCATGTGGGGGACCAGAAGAGGAATAGCCATCCGGAGACGGAGGGTTTCTTTGATCACGGCCTGAAGGTATGGAAGCTTGTGGGTGTCGGGTTCAGTCACTTGCTTCCCTGGTCCCAACACAGTGTCGATCTCATTGCGTAATTTCTTCTGGATCTCAGGGTTATTCACTAATTCTGCAATGCCCCATTCAATTGACCAGAGGGTTGTTTCAATTGCTGCCACAAGGAATCACAGCCAAATATCATTAGCCAATTCTAAAAAATAGAACCACCTTAATCATAGAAGCAAGAAAATTCCATCCTATACTTGTTTTTTTCCAACCATGGTTGAATTCTATTAATAAATGTCTTGAAAAAATAGCATATAATTGTATATTCTGAATTGTCATAAGCAGTCGTTGGGAATTGGGTTATCGTGTCACAAATAAATAAATAAAATAAAACGCGGGTTGGTAAGCAAATCACTATCAACTAATGTGGGTGGGCGGCAGCCAATTTATGCTTAATCAATATCTTATATTTAGATCTAACTTAGAAGGATATACAAATCATGATATGGCAGCTCAACTACCAAAGCAATGGTATTCTTTTATTTTTGACTTATCTAAAATCACCTGGGGGGGGGGG
>CAVNYN010286636.1:0-19566 GCA_963692815.1 Nyctanthes arbor-tristis | reverse complement strand
CAACCCCCCCCCCCCCCCCCCCACAAAAAAAAAAAAAAAAGCAAAACAGAAAAAATAAATAAATAAATAAAAATAAAAAACTAAATTCCAATAGGAAGAACTCAAATAGTTTTAGGTATAGCTTGTGGGTTAGACAAAAATAGAACTTATATATCAACAAAGAAACAAAGCAAAACGTGCACGCATTTACCATTTACTAGTCTAAAGGAAAGATGCGTGTTTAGGGAATGCCACGTCGTTTCAAATACGAGAAAACGTACTATATAATGCAAGAACTTTCTTGTAACAAGAAAATTTTAAAACATGTTTCACTTCATGGGACAAGAACTAAAGATCCTAACTTTGGTTTTCTTTCATAATTATAGTTCTTGTTGTCTACTTGACCACACCAAACATATCGTTTTGTCACGTAAGTAGCTAAAATATTATTACCCTTCAATCAGAATTTCCTGATCAAAACCTCATCTTGTATCATCTATAGACGGTCCAACTAGAATTTTCATTTGTTATCAACTATCGTCGAGCCCTCAATATGACTTCGGAGTTTTGAGGGGTAGCATCTAGCAATCAACGATCAACTTGTGCTACAAGTTGTTCCAAGTATTTAACTACAACACCTCTAATTTTCCCTACCAATTAAATCAAAGCATTTAATAGCACCGAACTTTACTAACCCACGTTACAATGCAGGTTAACAAGTGATGAAGGTCTACGTAATACTTGTGGTCACTAAAATACGTGAATAAGATTCAGATATGGGCAAACATTTATCAAAATAGCAGTAGAAACGTACCAGCTACATTAATGTTCTCAACAATGTAAAGAACATTGTCTTCATTGATCTCTCCCTTTTGCTGGGCTTCAAGAATGTGGTCAATGGCACATTTCAGGCTGTTATTGTCCATTGGCTTGGTGCTTGAAATCTTCCTGCCACACGAAAACGACCCGTTAAAATTCAGCAGCAGCTATTATAGCATCTTTTCTCCTTATCCACCATTATTAACTCTTAAAAGTACCGGAGTAAACGAGGGATTCTCTTTGTCCCTTTCGCCGCTAAAATATAGAAAGAATCTAAGCATGGCAGGTGTTCCTGATCACCAGCAAGTTCATTTCTAAGGTATTATTCTAAGGTATTAAGGATTCATTACATGTGGTGATTAGAAAAGTCTCTCCATATTCATACACTAATCCTATCCAAAGCTATAGAGTAGAGATAACCATTGAAGATGCTTTCAAAAGCAAGCTGCAAAGTGCTGAGTCTGGTTTTTCTTTCTTTATGGAGTTTCCCTTTCTCATTTCTATCATCACTAGTTAAATTTTTAGTACTCCACTATTTATTAGAGTACAATCCAGCGCTGCCAAGTGTGTACAATCCACTATGAACTTTTCCTTGTCAGTGTCTAGTAAAGTACTCTCAATCAAGTCTTTATGTTTCCTTAATAATAATTGAAAAAAGATGGATTAATCTTAACTTTCCACTTGAAACCTATTAACTTTCCACTTGAAACCAAAAAAGGTAAGATGAAGAAAAGAAATCTTACTTTCTCTCATCAACAAAGTAGTCCTTGAAGAGCTGTAATCTTCTCTCCTTCACCTCCTTGCAGATCTTGAGGTACCCTCTCAAGAATGGCCTCAAAATAGGGATGAAATCTCCATAGTTATACTCAAAGCTCTGAGCCAATCTACTCCTTTCACCATTCAATGCCTTAAGCTTCACAAACAGGGGGTCCTCTTCACTCTCAAACCTTCTGTCAAACATGATTCTGTACATATTATTGTACATCATCAATTGCAATCTCCTTCGCAGAACAACCCCACTAGTGGCGGCTTCTGGATTCTTCTTGACATCCTCAACCACCGCCGCCACTTCGGATTCCCATCCTTCCCTGTATTGCTGAACCACCTTGTTTGTGAAAAAGGGCACCGTCATAATCCGCCTCATCTTACGCCAGTGCTCGCCGTAGACGGTGAAAACCATGTCCTGTCCTTTACCGGTGAAGATATCGAAAACGACATTCCGGGTGCGAGACCCGAACTCAACTCCCTGCGTGTGCAAAACTTCCTTCGCAAGCTCCGGCGACGAAACCACGACGAGATTACGCTGACCCATCCTCAGCAGGAATATCTCCCCAAATTTCTTGGCATAGTCGGTGAGATTCCGGTGGTTCAAATCATCTCCAACTTGTAGCCAGTTCCCGAACACTGGCACCGGAATCGGGCCTGGAGGTAGCTTGAACTTCTTGCCACGTAGCTTAGAGACAACAGTGGCAACAACAATCGCAAAGAAGAGCCCGAGAAGGGTCTTCTCCAGGAAGAGAAGATCCATTGTTCAGCCGGGAAATGGGGGTTTTGAGGTGGCTCGCTGCGGAGAAACTGCTGCTGGGGGAGGTTTTTCTGAGGACTGAAACAGCCGGTGGTGCGATGGAGGATTTATAGAGGGAGAAAATGAAAGTTAGGTGGCGGATTCAGAGGGAGGTGGCCCTTGAGCTGGGGGTTGGAGAATTGACGGCGTCAAAGTTAACGGCAGGATTTTAAGCAAAATGAAGCGGTGGGAAGGAGGGATTCAAACGTGGTAGGTAAGGGGTGTTTGGTGAGACATATATATAATTATATAAAAACTGTGTATTTTTTTAGTTAGTGCTATGTCAACTACTGTGTTTTGCCAAAAAAAAAAAATGAGAAAGCTACTTCTTTGGGTAATTGGTACAAAATGTCTCTATTTTTAGATACTATTGTATAAATAGTCCCTATTTTTAATATTTTGACAATTTCATCTTAACCTTTATATTTCTTTTGTAAAGTTCATTCTTATGGCCATTTGTGTTTAATTTTCTCCAACTTTTAGAAGGGCAATTTTGTCCATTCATATTTTTAAGCTTTCAAAAAGTTTCAAATAAAATCCCAAAATAATTTATATAGTTGAAAACTAATTAAAATAAATTGCATTATCAAATGAATTAAAAATAACTACTTCTCTAATTAATTTAGAAACTTGATTGCAATTCTTTACAAAAATTATACTCTGAATGGACAAAAATACCCTTATAATAATAGAGGAAATTAAATACAATGGAATTAAGGATGAATCATGCAAAAGAAATGTGAAGATAATGGTGAAATTGCCAAAAAAAAACAAAAATAGAGACTATTTATACAATGACATCTAAAGGTAGAGACCTTTTACACCAATTGCCCCTACTTCTTTGGACAATTAGTTGGTTGCCGGCCTCATGACCATTTTTCTCATATGACACCTTGTCTAATACAACGTAAGTTTATGTATACTACTACATCCATCTCATGAAAATAGTCTAATTTTAATTTTCACAACTATTAAAAAAATATAAGTTAGAAATGTAAAATTTAATATCATTTTTCTAATATACCCTTTCATTTATTAAATATTCTACTTTTAAATACTACCTCTGCTCACAAAGATGGTCTAATTTTCTATTTTCATTCGTCTTAAAATATAGTTTACTTCCCTATTAAAAAGTAATTAGAATATTAATTTTCTTTTATACTCCTTTTTTTTTGCAATCATTTTATACTCCTATTTAATATGCATTGTAATCAATAAATAATATTATTTAAAGTATAATATTTAATAAATTAAAAAGTATGTTACGAAAATGATATTAAAATTTACCTTTCCATCCATGTTAATTACAGTTTTCTTAATAGTTGTTAAAACTGAAATTGTACTATCTTTGTAGGACAGAGATAGTGATACTATTTTATTTATTATAATGCAAATCATTTAGGAATACAAAACAAACTTAATATTCTAACTATTTAATACTATTTAATATGCAATGTAATCAGTAAAGGAAAATTAATATTATTTAATTTACTTTGTAGTCAATAAAATAGTTCTATTAAAATTATAATATTTAATAAACGAAAGGATATATTAAGATTTTTATCATGTTTGATCAAATAAGATTATAAAAATCCTAAAGGTGTGAGTTTGACTCTCATTAGAGCATCATTAATGCATACTCGTAGTCATGAAATAAATTGACAATTGGTAAAAAAGTGCTTATTTGGCACATTAAATGCTTAACATTGTCATGGAGACAGTCAAACATTAATTTATCCAATGAAAAAATTTCTCTTTTTCTTTGTTTCAAAATCTCTAATAATAACTTGAGAAATATTCAATGTTGAAATTGTTACATTGAAGGATTTTTTGAATGTAATGTCAATATTTTTTGACATATATACACCTAAGACATTCCACATTGACTTTATATTAAAGATGTTCTTATGCTTTTCTCATTACTTCCTCCTCGTCTCACAAAGATATTCCCATTTAATTTTCACATAAATTAATAAAACTTAATTAATGTTGTTGGAAATGTACAATTTAAGAATATATTCTCTAATATACATTTTAGTTTATTACTTCAATCTAAATCTTTTTTATTATTGGTTATCATACATAATAAATAAGGGTATTTTTCCTATGAGCTTGCTGGTTTGATAATGACTGAATTAACCATACATTTCAAACTCAAACTAAATCTCCCTAACTCATTCTACAACATTATAATTTCCTCATCATAACCGTAGATTATAGTGAGAAAAATCAAACACAAAGCAATTATCGCCTGGTCTAATGAGGGTCACTTCACTAACCAAAGATAGCATATCAATCCACCGGATAGTAATTAAGAACCGCAAATCGAAATATCTTCTAAAGAGATGGAATCTCCACAAGTTAATTACTAACTAAAGAGTTAATTATTAAACATAACCCAAAATCAGAACATTTCCTACGGGCTCATACTTTTTAGCAAGTGATAGAATCTCCACAACTTAATTACTAATTAAAGGGTCTAACATCTATTGTTATCTCAACTAGTAATGATGCCTAAGTGTGAAGATATTTTCGACTAGTCATCGTCTCATAAATCATAACTACGATATTTCCCGAGCAGATTATTAGCTCGACCTGAGATGATCACTTAGCCAACTAATTAGAGGTATGCAACAAACCAAACAACCGGATGGTAATTGGAAAAAAATAAAAAAAAAATACATTCTATGGAAAATAATTGCTTATTAGTTTACTGAATATCAACTCTTTCTTTTTTCTTCTTTTCCTTTTTTTTTTTTTTGCTATTTACTAAATATAACAGGATTGACGTGTCAGAAGGCTCGTTACTAATCATAAAAATAAAAAAAAAAAGAAAAAAAAAGGAAAAGAAAACACACACATTAATAAGTCGCTAATTTTAAACAGGTCAATTATTAATTGTCATGGGTTTGGATTTACTCTATTATCTTATCTTTCGTCACCATTGGATTTTGACACAACACAAAAGAATTCGTCAATGATGAGAAAATGTCAAAAATAAATGACGCCAAAATATGTAGGAGTTGAAAGTTTCAAAAAAAAAAAAATATATATATATATATATATATATATGTAGGAGTTGAAAAATCAAATTTGGACTCTCCATTTCATTTATCAGTCCGAAAGATGCACGGCAAACTTTATCATCAATTAATACTTGGAATGAAACTATTTGCCTTGACAAAAAATGAATAAGATAGATATAAGAGAAAATGCCAAAAATTTACCCCGTGACTATTAGATTGATTTTTAGCAATATATAGGCCCTTTTCACCTTTCTTTTTTAATTCCTTCAAAGGAAATTAAATTTAAATATTTAAAATGTGATAGTTTTATAATGTTCGTGCCCTATTGAAGAAAGGGACGACTCTCGCTGCCTCATTGATTTTGGTAAACAATATGTGGCGTGCATTTATATTCCCATATATGATAGGAGGTTATTATAACATCTCGTGGCTAATGAGGCATAGCCCATTTAGTTAGGGGTTAGGTTGAAGTACTGGGACCTAGAAATTTCAGGTTTGATTCCCTTATATGGGGTATTTTCTACATTTTAATGTGTGTATTCCTACTATATATGGGTTTGTATTGTTGATTTTCTTAACGTTGTGTTTCAATATGATAAAAATATATACGAGTCTTTGTACTATTATGATAAAGATTGTATTTGTACTTCAAAAAAAAAAATAACATCTCATGAAAGTGTTAAAAAATATTTGTCAACCAAATTATAAGAGAATAATGTTGCAATTCTAATTTTAAAAAATAAAAAATAAAATCTAGGGGCCAGATCAAGTTTGAGCTACTCTCTCCGTCTTACTTACATAGGCTTTAATTCATTTTTCGTCCGTTCCAAGCTATAGACCACTTTCTTTATTGAAATATAGTTAAAATTTTAGTTTTCTTATATATCCATATCTTATATAAATTTTCTAAAAATACATACATATCTTATATAAATTAGCATTTTTACCCTTAATTCTCAACTTTTTAGTGCTATATTTTTTAAATAAAAATTATTATAATATCCTCTAATTGCTATCTAAAAAGTTTAGTAGATTAAAAATAAATAAAAACACAATAATAACGTGATTTAGTTACTTGCTAAAAGATTAAATCAAATAAAAATAAAAAAAAGCCCCAATATTAATAAAAATGTTCACACTCACATGCAATGGTGGAGCCAGCGCCAAGAGAGGGGTAGGGCGGAGGGGTGAGCCATATAGTACATACGACTAAACTCTTTATATAACATCCCGGAAATTTTTTAATCCCAAAAACATAAAGTTTGGAAGGTGTTGAACTTTATTGATGAAGATAATTAGATAAATTGTATAAACAAATTAGCTATTAAGTTTAGATTTTTAAGATTTAGACTTAATATAACAACTAGAGTAATGAAAGGACCTCGAGTAACATGATTCAAAAGATAGCGACTCACTTATAAGACACTATAAACCATAAAAATTCCTAGAGTAATAAATAAATTACTAGAATTTAGCCACATCAACCCCTAATTACGTGGGGCTTCAAATTGCCGTTTGTTATGTTATAATTAGTGGAATTCAAAGGATACTTAAGCACAATCAAATCCTAATAACTATTTAAAAAAAAAAAAGGCCAAGGAGTGAGAAATTCACCAAAAACCTTCTCTCAACATTCCATCTCCCTCCCGCCCCTCCATACAATATCTCTTGCCCTAAATATCTAATCAAGGAAATAGGAAAGAATCCAATTTCAAACCTTAATTGTGGAATATTAAGATTTCAGAGACACTTTTCGATTTAGAACAAATCAAGCAATCCTTGGACAGTCAAGATGTGAGTAACTAATGTTTTGATAAATCCATTAAATTTTAATAAAATAAACATGAATTTTGATGTATTGTTATGTAAAAGAAAAGTGATTTCTTGCATTTGAATCGCTAGTTAATGCTTTACCCGTCTTGCTTTACTATGTGATATTTCCCAGTGCTAGGAGCCGTCAAATGATACCGATGTGAGTAATGAATAGTAAGGTGGCTTGTCTTTGTAGTTATTTGTAGTCTATGTGGAATTCCTGTAGGGGTCAATCGAAATTCAATTATGGATCCACTTGAATGGATATAAATCTTATGCGCACTACGGGTAGTAGTTTAACTAGTGATATGAGTCTCTTGTACATCTAGAAGCTTTGTGCATTCATGATTTTCTTGAAAATGAGTTTCTTAAAAAGAAAGGTGAATCAAAGGATTTTGTTACTCACTGAATATTTTGTACTCACCCCCTTTTTCTCCATCTTGTAGGTGATTGAACGCAAGATTTGCCAAGTAAGTCAAGAGTTAGAGCATGCCACGGAAGGAAGTAGAATTGTGCATGTAGAAGAGAACCGATCTTTGGAGTTATAAAATACACTTTGGCTCACCTCTCTATAGACATATAGATATATATATATATATATATATATATATATATTTGTGGCTTGTCATATATAAGACAAGAAACAATTTGTTCATTTTATACGTCATGTTCCCGCTATTCGTATGAAAACTTCCGCTATAGAATTGATTAACCGATATAAATAGTAGGGGTGTGTGGCACTTTATATATATATATATATATATATTTTTTTTTTTACAAAGAAAAAAAATTCCCAATTTGGTAGGGAAGGCCCAACATGGCTCCCTGCCTCCGCCATTGCTCACGTGGCTATTATTATAGAACTCATATGTCCTACGTAACTACATAGACGCATGTCACGTGACTGCATGTATATATGACACGTGGTTGCGTGTATCCACAGCGTATACATACATGCTGCCACATAAGATATCAGGTGTCATTAATAATACCAATATGGGTTTTATAAAACTATTACTATTACTAATGATATTTTAATAAGCTTGTTTATTTATTTTTATTTACTTATAATTCATTTATTTTTATAGAGTCATTTTTCAAAACCTCCTAGAGGTTTCGTTACAAAACTTTCTACCTTATTTAGCGTGTGTGAATGCACGCTACGTGTATTTAAAATAGAATAATGCTATTTATCTAGAATAGAGACATATCTCTAGTCTAGTTATTATCTTCTTATAAGTTATTGCATAAGTGAGGACCATGTTGTATTTATACATATTAACTCATCCTTAAATGTAGTGATGCCAATTATCTCCAGTCTAGATAAATAGTATCAATCTTTAAAATACACATAATTTGTATTAAATACACTTGGCGTACATCTATATACGCCACACGGGGTCAGAGGTTTTGTTACGAAACCTCCAAGAGGTTTTTAAAACTTTTTTTAATTAATTAAAGTTGGAGAGTGTTATAATCTATTTTTAGTTTTTTTTTTTTTTTTTTTTTTTTTTAAGAAGGATGGATAGCATAAAAAGTGAAAATTGGGTGTAAAAATACCCGTCTTTAAATGTTGTGGGCGAAATACATGGAAATATGAAAGATTAGGAATAGATAGTGCTAATAAGCTATTTATTGAACTTGAGAGTAACTATTTAACTATACAGTGATCCTTAGGAGATATATGCCAAATTGAGATAAAAAATTAATATTATGGAAAGTGTCTGTACACGAGATTTGTTTTCATATATATAGCTATTACTTTCTTAATTTAAAATTAAGAGATCCTTAGACGCGGGTGGAGCTAGTTGTTAATATCGAAGTGTATCGAAAATATAGATTAATATTAATTTACATATTAATTTTTTTTATAATTATTTATATGGTTAAAAAATGTTATTTTGCCAAAATGGAGTGTACCCAAACAAAGCTTGGCACCTCGCCTACGCCCCTGCTTAGAGGTGGAACTCATTTTTTTCAATCTTCACTATTCATACAACTATTCATTTAAATACTTTAGTCTCAATCTGACACCATATTGTATAGCATTATATGGTACTATATGAATGTGTGGTGTGCATCGAGTCACGCAATTTGAGAAATCATGGCGTATCTCGATTCACATCACATAACAATATGACACTAGATGGTGTCATACGTATAGTCTTCCGATAATTTTTACTTAAATAATATTTGTAAGGCATCATGTTGATTTCAGCACTTCTTTTGTTTTGTTTTTTTTTTTTTTTTTCCTTTTTAACTTCACACCAATAGTCACAGTCTAACATCATATATATGATATCACATGTTGTCATACAACCATGTGATAGCTATATTAAATTTGACCAAATAAATTTACAACATATGTTAAAATCTTATCATACACATGATATGGTGTCATACGGTTATATGGTATGCATCAGAGTACGTAACATAGTTGTCATTTCCCATGTAAGATATTCTGATATATACCACATTGCCATGTATCACTAGAACAAGACTACAACGCATGTATGGGGGGGGAGGGGGGAGGGGGGGAGAGAGAGCCTATGTAGTCTCGTGAAAATAATATTGTTTTTTAATAAATCATGTCTCATTTTAAATATAATTAATTACATGTGTATGAACATTTTAAAAACCTACGTGGGATTTCCCTAGATCTAGAGACCTATGTCTTGTAACAAAAAATAGCCAGTTTCATGTGGCAATAAATTAATTCCCAATTTGAATCATATTTCACTCCAACCTTAATATGTATTTTCTCAAAATTAATTATTACTAAAACTCATTTTCAATTACATAATTACTCATTAAAATTAATCTTGTACATAAATTTGTAACTTTTTTACTTTCTAACCAGGCATTTCTTTAAAAAATCACTTTTCATAAAATCAATTATCCAAAAATCATTTCCATATGACTAAGTGAAGATTTCCTTTTTAAAAGAAAAAAAGAAAAGAAAAAGAAAAAGAAAAATTGATGAACATGTAACGTCCCAAAATATAAAATAATTATTATTTTATAGAGGCATAATTATATTTCAAGGTGCTTCTAACATTGGATTGAAAATTTTAGAAGTTATTACAAAATTAAAGTCTTTTAAACAAGATCGCAAAACTTTTCTAGATTATACAACCAAAAAAAAAAAAAGGTATATATGAGAATTTATCTAAAACTAAAGGATTAACAAAAATATATTATGAAACATTAGAGAAAAATTAAATTTTCTTTTCTAAAATAATAATAATAATAATTTTTAAATAATTCCATAATATTTCCTACTAAACTCTATATCTATATATGTACCTTAAGAACTCCTGCTCTCCATCGCTTTGGTCCTTCTCTACCGCAGCTCTCCAGGCCAGCCACCATTAAAGGTGGCTAACCGGCCCCTTAGAGGAAAAAATGTGCTTGTCCTCCTGATTTGGTGGCCCGTGGCCTATATAATTGGTGCCACCCACCAGTTAACATTCAAGAGGGTGCAGTGGTTCAACGACAACTACATCCCTAATGTGACCAACAATGATATTATTCGTTAGAAATGAGCATAAATTTTTACTGACAGCTTGGAACTGAGGTTCAAAAGTAGAATGGGATCCATAACTTGACAAACTTCATAAAGGTATGAGTTATGTTTATTTGGGTATTGATAAATATAATTACGGGTTAGGTTTGTCAATCACTGGGTAACATTATCTTTAAGTGTTCTACTTAGCTTTGATTAATTCCTTGCATGTCCAAACTAAATATTAAAGAGGTAATTAATATTTACGGTTAGTGTAATACCTTGGAGCACAAAGTTATTAACTATCTTAGATAGTTAAGGATAGATGTAAATAACAGTTCAACTACAATGCAAAATCATAATATTAATTATATGCACCAATATGTTAAGGTGACATTTGCTAGTTATGCCTTATGATTGTAATGACCACAATACATGATGATTATTTGATACCATTTGGATATGTAATGGCAATCTCTAATACGTGGTATATGAAGTATAGGGCATAATATATTGGATATGACTGAGATTGTGATATTGAGTACATTGTGATGCATGCCATATAAACTCATTAAGTATGATGATAAAGATGAGAACATACATGCAGTGGCGGATCTAGGATTTATTAGGTTGGGGGCTTTAAAAAAAAATCGTATGGTAAGTTTTGCCCATACAAGAAAAACAAATAAGACAATAATGGGAATTTAGCAAACTTTATATCAATATATAGTCACTAATTAAGATAAAGGACAAAGAACAAGGTATAATATAAAAAATGTGAACCATGAAAATCTTACATAATACGAGGTATTACTTTCGAGATCGGAAGAGCGTCGTGTAATCTTGATGCCTGTGTCTTTTAGTTTTGGATGGTGATATGGAACTTGAAGAAGGAACATCATTAGGACCATTTGCATTATTTGATAATAATTGATCATCCACTTTCTTATAAAGTATTGGAGATGTTTCTTTTCATTTTTAGTCACTTGTTATCAGTAATCACATTATCATATTATCCTTAATGGAAATTTTTCAATCATTTCCGGAAGTTTTGTTAAATAACTTTCCACCCTATGTGGTGTGTATGTATGCACGCCAAGTGTATTTCAAACATATACCATCTGTATTTTAAATTCACATAACATGCTCGACGCTCTTCCGATCTAGGAGGAAAGTATTTAAACAAAACTTCCAGAAAGCGCTTGAAAGGGACTCTATACTTAATTCTTAATTCACTACAATAATAGAGAAATCAAGTATAATCTATTAATTGGATTATTACAAATTAATCATATGCGTCTAACGAAATTACAAAAATCCAAAATCAAATCATGAAAATATACTATTTCTATAGAAAATTAAACATAAAGTTCTAAGCATGAACTCATCATGTAGCTGAAAAAGTATAAAATTCATATTTCAGTTTAATTGTTTAAACAATTAAACTCAAATCATTATATAGAAAATAGAATCATAAATTCCAAATAAGAGAGAAAAACTCACAATATTGACGCTTGCAAAACTGAATATGCAAGAAAAAGAAGTGTAAAAAATCAAATCTTTAATATTGAAGAACTAAGGATGTCGTCTATACTTTTAATTCTTGTCAAGTAATCACGTAGAACACGTAAAAAGTTGAAGAGTCGTCTTTCTGTCGTGTATGGTCGTTGAACCCAATTTGATTTTAGAGACAATGGCTAATGGGTTGGGTTTTGAATTTGGACTTAAGTTTATTATTGAGTTTGATTGGTTCTAAGAATGGTAAAAAGGTGGATTTAAATTTAACTACAACAATATTTTTTTGGGCCAGAATTTAGTTGTTTTTTCTTTAAAAAATTAGGTGGGCGTCCGTGGGCTGGATCCGCCCTTGCATTCATGTGGCATGGAGATGATTAACTTGTGAACTATTGATGACTATGTAATCCTTATATAGTTCTATAGCATTTTGATATACTGTCAGAGTATATACACATCGTCTGGGGAAATATACTTTTTGTGAGTGTTGGTAGCTTGGCGGTCGGCTAACTGAGTATATATATAGTGGATGTAGTGTTGAGACTCGACAGTTGTTATGAGTGGCCAAACCATATTGATTTGAGTATTGAATAAGTCCTTAATATCTCTTGAGCCGTGTTTGGGGCAACAACTGATATACGGAGAAGCATTGTCTAGTAAGGCATGAGCGCGTTGGTGGTTGACCTTATTGATTACGAGCTCATATGGTATACTATATGCAGGGATGTGGACCATATGTGTTTGGTGGTGTGCGAAATAATATACACACTCACATGCATGCACATCATTACTATTAGACACTAGCTCGTGTAGTTTTGCATTTTAGGTATGATAATTGAGTAAAGAGGGTTGGTGGACACTCTAAGATGACCAGAGGGCTGTGCACTGGAGCTTTGAATGTGATTGTATGTGTCTATCACAAGGGACACCGAAAAGGCCACAAATTGTTTAAATTGAAATAATTACCACTAGATCATCATCCGTACATTGCACGAGAAGAATAAATATCAAATTATTTCAAAAAAATACATAATATGAAATTTTATAATTTTCTTTTTGTATGGTCAACTTTTTTTTTTTGGTATGGTGTAATTTTTTTGTCATATTAAGATAATTATAATTTATAACAAATTTTAACTTGATTGCTATCGTTAACGCAAATAAATATAATTTTCTTTTTTTACACTAATTTAGATAAATTGCATTGTACGAAATAATTTCTAATTGAGTGGTGTAGTGTACTCTGAAAATATTTCTTATTCGAAACCAATAAAGTCATATAGTATGAAGATTATATAAATTAATAATACATAAATGCAGTCATATATAAAATATCGTAATTATTAATATTCATTAATACGGGAAAAATTAAGAAAAAATTACAATTATAATTTTCAATTAACTTAAACTAACGATATATGTTTAATTTCTATTAATTATAAACTATAAATTTAAATATATATTAGACAATTGGATAATCAAATTTATCTATAATTTAAAAAATTAAATTATGATAATTATCTATTAGTTATTAAATTTAATAGTTAATCTTAATTCAAAATGGTAAATGAATAACGCAAAAGTGAATTAAAAATTTTTTAAAAAATTTGAAAAATCCAAAATACTACACAGATTACCCTATTATGAAACAAACTGTCTAAAGAGACTCTACTAATAGAGTTTTTGGCCTGAAAACTGCGGTACAAAGGTACCGCAACTCTTTTTATTTAATTAATATATAGATTTCATAGAGATTGAATATTTTACAAGAATAGTCCCCAAAGTTCCCGTGTTCTTAAGTGAACTCTAATAAATAGCATCGATAATTATGCCTTTATTAAATTATTATTTTAATATATTTAGATACGGTATTGATAACTTTTGTTTGACCGACTAACTAATCTATTATAAACTTATTAATTAATTAATTAATGAGAAAAATATTTTGACAAAAATAAGTTTTATCTTGGAACTCTGAAAAATTCTATGATATTTGGGAGTGTTACAAAAGATTTGTTGGAAATTGGTTGGTAAGATATGATGTTAACCACTTTGACCAAATATTGTTTAAGTGGAAATCGTTAATCGATTGTTGGATTTTAGATGCTGGTTTTATTCTACGTTGTAAGTAGATTGTCATATTTTAATTAATTTTTGTGAACTAATTTCCGTTGAATGAAAACTTAATGTGACACGTGAATGATCCTCTTGAAGCCCCTACTAATACAGATACTTGAGCACAAACTCCACAGCTCTCAATTCTGCAGCTAAAATGGAATAAGAGCCTAAAAAATTAAAAAAGGAATCATAAAATCGTCAAATGAGAGTACCCTAATGGTTTCTAATGACACCCCCACCAGTTGCAAGGCCATTATAACATCGGCATACATATACTCACGTGGGACGGACAGATCGTGAGCATCAAAAACATTTTCACGCAATTAAAAATTTTCAAATTGTTCACATATTTGAATCGATCCATATAAATACATTATTCAATATAAAATCAAACTAACTGCCAAATTCATGAATCAAGCTAAACCGGATTGGTTTCAACTTCTATTTTCCCCCCTTACAGAAATTTAATGTGATTTAGAACATGTCATGATAGAAAATATTATCCTCACTGAGAAATGTTAGATTTATTCATGCCAAAAATTTATTTCTTGAAATTAAGTGGATTTTATTTTTTAACTTAATCTATGTAAGAAGGGGATACGTCTTCGAGCATCTCCAATGTTCAAGTCCACGGTGAATGTCAAAAAAAAGAAGAGAAAGACAAAAATAATTGGTATACCCCACATTTTTTCTATTTTCTTTTAATCACTTTTCACTCATTTATACTAATTTTTCCTCATTTTCCCTTCCTTCCTTGTGTCACATATAAAGTCTAAAAACACACATTCATCTCTACCTTCTCCACTACTATTTTATAATTATTTTTGAATTTCTATCTATCTCTTTTGTCTTTTTCATTTTTCCCTTTCTTTTTTCCTTACATGCCTCTTTCAATTCTTTTTCAATTAAAATGATTCACTTCTCTCCACATCTCTCCTTCAAACCACCCATAACCTTGACTACCCCATTGGAGATGCTCTTACGCATTTGGCGCCCAATGCCTTTCGCTAAATTATTATCATTATTAAGATAATAATAATGACGAGTACTATCCAAATATTTTTTTGAAGAGTAATATCGAAATTAATCAACTACAATAATCCGTGTGTGATTAAGAGTGTGAGAGGATAATGTATGTGGGAATAAGAGTGTTTTGCAAAGTAGTGATGTAAACAAGTTCAGGCTACGGCGGTCGTTGTATTTGAGGAGACAAGAAAGGAATGATGGTTTCTAACAGAGAGGCTATAATGGTATGGAGAATTGGTCTTGTCTCTTCCAAACTAGATAATGAAGTTCTTCGGCAGAAAAAAAGAACAATTGTCTACACGAAAAAAGAGGGATGAAGCTAAGAAGAATAGGATAAAAAAAAATGAAAATTAAACTCTTGAATTCACTAACGAGAATGTTTGCTCATTGGAGCTTTTTGAAGCTCTGATCCCATGTAAAGTGACGAAGTTCTATGAAAGATATTAGTATATTATTCCGTTGATGTATTGTAGCATTTAGTTATACAACTGAGTGAATACAATAATGAGAAACACTCTCTCTAGAGTTCAAGAGTGTCTTCAAAACCTAAAATACAGACCACATATAATGTTCAAGAGTTTGAGAGTGTCTGTAAAAACACATTCTCTCACATGGTGTTGACCACATTTAGGCCACTGTATATAATCAATTATAATTGATTCTGATTGGTTTCAGTAGTTAAATTCTCATATTGAATAGCAACTCCCGAGTTCGAATCACACGTCTCCGTCTAGCCCCTCTTCTATCTCCTCGTGTGTCAAAAAATTATAATGAATTCTCATATGAACCGTTTATAATGATATTCACGTGATCACGAAAATAAATTACAATGCAAAGCCTTACATACTAAGTTTCCACTACGAGACGTTAGACGAACCTTCACGGGAAGTTTCATTGACAAAAAGTTGATTACTCCTCCGGCCCCTTCAGATTCAGACACATTATAAGTAGCCTCAAAATGTTGTACAAACGTACTAATATCAAATGTTGGATAAAGTACCATTTATGTCCCTTCCTCTCTACATTAGACCTAATTCTCCATTAAAAAAAAAAAGAATAGTTGTCTACACGAAAAAAGGGGGATGAAGCTAAGAAGAATAGGATAAAAAACATGAAAAACTCGTGAAATCACTAACAAGAATGTTTGCTCATTGGAGCTTTTTGAAGCTCTGATACTGTGTGAACTGACGAAATTCTATGAAAGATACTTGTTTATTATTCCACTGATGTATTGTAGTATTTAGTTATACAAATGAGTGAATACAATAATGAGAGACGCTCTCTCTAAACTTTGAGTGTGTTTTTAAAACTTAAAATGCAGAACCTATATAACGTTTAGGAGTTTGACGGTATCTTTAAAGACATTCTCTCACGTGGTGTTAGAACTCACGGGACATGGTGAAATCACAAGAACTCTCTATTGCACTGAATTTTGCAGCATTCTTGTCCGCCAAGCGTCCATCTCACATATTTCGGCGTCAGAAATGCAGCACATTTAGGGCCACTGTGTAAACTAAAATCATCATTATATAATCAATTACATGATTGTGATTGGTTTCAATGGTTAAATTCTCATGTTGAATAGGAACTCCCGAGTTCAAATCAAACATCTCCGTCTCATCCCTCTTCTATATCCTCGTGTATCAAAAAATTATAATGGATTCTCATAAGAACCATTTGTAACGATATTCACGGGATCACGAAAACAAATTACAATGCAAAGCGTTACATACTAAGTTTCCACTACGAGACGTTTGACGAACCTTACGCGAAGTTTCATTGACAAAAAGTTGATTACTCCTCCGGCCCCTTCAGATTCAGACACATTATAAGTAGGATCAAAATGTTGTACATACTACTATAAAATGTTGGAAAAAATACATTTATGTCCCTTCCCTCTCTACATTAGACTTAATTAAAAATACCGTATTTTTTATGCTCTCTATGAGAAATTTTTTTCCCGTGTTTCATCAGTTTTTTGGCCACTATAAAGTCACTTTTGAGCCACTTGGTACAAGTCTGGCAAGCACTTATAGTTCACAATTTCATTGCTAGTTTTCTCTCAAATTAATGAAAATTGCTTAATTGACTGTCTCACACACAAACAAATCTTCCATGTAAAGTGATATGCCAACAAACCGACATATAATAAAGTGCAAATGTGTTAAAATTAAAAGGGAAAAAAAATCTTCAGGTACTACTTTTTATACCACTAGTGTTTATCTACATAGATAGGACACATTGCACCATTATGTTAGTTCATGCATTAATATCAAAATATAGTAATTCACAAATTAATGACATGTGTCCAATCTATATAACTAGTGGTATAAAAGTAAAATTTTTAAAAAACTAATGATTGATTCTTTAGAAAGACTCGTACAAAAAATGCTACATATAACATTTCTCAAAAAACTACACCACGTAACGGAATGACACCATTATGTGGAAGACTTTCATGTAGCAGTACTTTTTTTTTTTTTTTTTTTGGCGGTTCATGTAGCAGTAGTTGTGTGGAAGAGCATTTAAAGTGTGGACGACATTGATTTATGAGGTTGGCATGACGGTATGGCATGACGTAGGATATACCGAGTCAACTTGTATTACGTAAACACTAAACGATAAACATCCCGGCGTGATCCGGTTTGGACAGGTTCTATAAATTAATGCAAAACACCGAACAATAATGTTAGCCATGTACTTTGATAGAAAGTGATGGTGATGATTCCCTTTTTTTTTTTTTTTTTTTTCCTTTTTTGGTTAATTTAACATTTCGTCCTCAACCGTTGGAGTTAATATCACCTATATCTTCAACTTTTTCTATTCAATATGTTGAGTCCCCAATATTTCATTAATTCACATGTTAGGTTCTTTCCGTTAACTCCCCAACTAAATTACTATCATATCCCTTATTTTTTAAAAATTAAAAAACAAAAAATTTCAAAAATATAAAAAATTTAGAAATAATAAAAAAAAGAAAAAGGAAAAAAAAAGGGGGGGTATTCCCCCTGCTGCCAGAAATGATAGCCAGGCAGTTAAAACCTGTCATTTTCGGCAACCAAAAGAGGAGGAGACTCTCCCTAATGAGAATCATGGTAGGCAAAATTTGGTTCATGTACTAGACAGTTCAATTACACATTCAAGGGCAAAGAAAATCCAAACTTTAATGATAGCTCTTGTATAAAAGTTATGGAATAAATTTTAAATGGAAGAAGAGACAAGTTTAGACCTTGGATTGGATGAAAAAGAACTTAAAACAATCAATCAATTTAAATCAATTGAGAGGAACTGTGGAGTTGAAATGTCAAATTACGCAAGAAGAGAATTTAGATACCAAATTGAAGGAAGGCTGATAAATATATGGCTTATGATGCAAATTCAGAGTTGATTCATCTTTACATGTGAACTTTTAGCTGAATTTTAATTGAGTTAGCAATCCTGAATTTATCTCTAATGGGTGGATCGGTGAATAAACTTTCAAACTTTCAAATTCTACCCTCAATGTTGTGAAACTTGTCTTACCAAACTTTGTTCCTTAGAAGTCAAGAATTTCAGTAGTTCGAATTTTAGTACAGTTGATAGATACATACGTTTCATATAAGAGGTTATGAGTTCAAACCGCACATACGCATCTCCCTTAATTTCCCTCTCCTCTCCTATTTCTCCTTTGTATTTAAAAAAACAAGAAAAAGGATTCAAGAATTTCAGCGGGGTGAATGTTTGATCAAGTGCTTCAATTCAAACTGATAACACTTATATTAAAGTACATCTCGAAAATCCTTCAAGATAGTAAATTTTATTTACAAAATTCCATCTAGAGCATTAAAGAGAGATTTTTTTTAAAAAAATTTATTATCTACAACGTTGCTGTTTTTATATCTCTCTAAAAAACCTGAATATTCAGGCTAAGTAACTGGGATATTTGTTGCTATTTTTTTTTTCAAGGGAATATGTTGCCATCTTTTGAGATGGCGTTTTGTCATTGGATTAATCTACTTGTACAGATAAATATACATATGTGTTTACAGAAAGTGTGTGAAATTACAATTTCACTCTATTTTGTGCAATAAGAGAAAAAGAGATTATATGGATAAAATAGTAATTTTATTCCGTATCTGCAAATAAATTTGTACAATCATTTGTATATGCAGTATCACTCTTTTGACCTTTCATACAGTTCTTTTTTTTTTTTTTTTTTATAT
>CAVNYN010286635.1:0-10591 GCA_963692815.1 Nyctanthes arbor-tristis | reverse complement strand
TTTTTTTTTTGGGGGGGGGGGGGAATGGCCCCCCTACCCTGTCCCAATGCTTATTATTGAATTATCTTGGTGTTTAGTATGATATCAATAATTTACATGGCAACAAATTTAAATATATGCTCTACAAACAAACACACCAATATACCAATCTTTACCATTCATTATATTATACACCATGTCATTGATCGAAGTCTTAAATCTAAAGGCCCTAAATAATTCTCATCCTCTATTTAGTCTACATCACTTGATCATCCTACCAAGTTAACAAAGAACACCCAAGCTTCAGACATATTATTTCTAACCTACTATGTTATTCTTTCTCTTCTTCTCTAACACACCCATATATGGCACATCACTATTGTACACAACTGGCACTTCCTAACCATCGAAAAACCACTAAAAATACTACCTAAGATTGTGATGCTACCATCAAACTATACTATTGAAATTTATTTAACACTATAAATGAAAAAAAAAAGGAAAAATCGTATGTTGATTATATTTCACACAAAAATAATTTCAAATCCCATAGTATGTATTGTAAAAAATACTCCATTATTATCTCAATCACCTATTCAAGTGGTCAATCATGGCTTACACACCTTGCTGGAATGGCACGAAGCTCGCAGGATCAAGACAAATGGCAATTGGTATTCAACCTTCGATTGTATGTGCTCAATGGGAGAAGCCACCACCTGTTTTTGTGAAATGCAGCATAGATGCAACTTGTTTGGATGAATAATATTTTTTAATAATTTCTGTATCTAATGTTATATCTAATGACAAACAACTTGCGGTTTCTTAGAAACTACGAGCAGTTTCTTTCACGGCGCATAGGTGTCTAACGGCGTAACGCCGTAAGACATCTGAGTAAAGAATGGAACTCATTTTGAATCGCCAATTCACGTAAGGAATCAGATGTCAATATGAATGGGTTTTAAAAATATAAATGAATAACGATCAGTGGACTTGTCGCCGAATTTCTTATGTTGGTCATTAAGTTCATTTTCGTTTTATTAATTTAGTTGTTAAACTTACTGATCAGAGCTATTGAATCATCAAGTGAAAGGAAAGAGCGCGTGTGTTCTTTGTTTAGAGAAAAGAATTGTGCAAGTGAGATGTAAGTGAAGGATCAAGTGAATTTGTCTTCTTTCTTCTTGGCTTTCACTATTTATAGACTCCGAGAATCAAAGAATTTGTTCGTTTATTAATAATTTCGCTATATGGTCGCTTCAATCTAGTCCTTCATGCACCAACCATTGTACCACTCCATCGCGCAAAGATTGTGCTATTTGAGCAAAAATGTACACAAAAAGTTTAATAAAAACTTACATATTGCACCCCCCAACCACCACCAAAAAAAAAAAAAAAAATCTTACCTTTAGCATGTAGGCTACATGTCTGTTTTATCAAATATTTGTCCAAACAGAATTATTATTTACAATTTGAATAGAGAAATGCGACATGTACCGATGAGCCACATGTCATCAATCTATAAAATCCTATATTTTTATGTTTTTTATGTTAATGTAGAAATTCATATATTGCTGTCATATGTAGTTTTGTAGAAATAGTGGTACCCGAAATGATTAGTATAACAATTAACTAAAGGAAAGAAATAAAATAAAATATTGTTAAATTAAAACGTCAATGAACGACTCGAAAGATGGAATTTTTAAGGTCGGTCAAAGATGGATAACTCCATATATCATTTAAATTTAATTTTAAACTTTAAAAAGCCAATCAAAATTTACTTTATTATTTTTCTTTTGAATCATAAAAATTCTCGATGCGTAAAATAGTTGATCTTAAATGGTTGACCTTCAGTTTGTCAACTCGTATCTTTGTTCACTGCATGTAGATATTTAAACGGTACTCATTCAGTGAATTAAGGCATTATAAGTCAACAGAAACAGATTGTCTGTCCCTATAGGATTTAAGCTATTGGGTTTACGATGAAACTTGTGCTCCTAAGTGACGTATGAGCGAAATTCGTGGATTAGCTGCACACGTGTTCCAACTGGATGTTTCCGATGGATTATTTCAAGTGGATATTAGGCGAACCCCACTCGTTGACTACTATAATCTCATAAATACTTTATTTAATTATTAATTGGGAAACTACAAAGGCTTGGTCTTTTTATTTAGGAGAATACATCTAGGAATTTTTAATTAAAAAAATATCTTTTATTAATTATTTAAGATTCTTTTATTAATTATATGCTCTCTCTCTCCAAAATCAGGATCCCTAATTCGTATAGTTTTCCAAGTTTCTAGTCTTGTCCGTGGTGCTTTCTCTCTCCAAAATCAGAATCCCTATCCCGTAGGTCTCACCTGTTTCTAGTCTTCTCCACGGTGTTGTCGTCGTCTTGGTCTCGGTGGTATTGTTGTTCGCGGTCTCCTTTTTCTCTCTGTCTTAATAACCACATTGTATTGGTAAGGTGGGAAAGGCTTCATGATACTCTCGTTCTCTTCGCAGGGTTCGGGTGTAATTACAGCGGCGGAACTCGTCAAAACTGTACACTAGTTATTTTGTGGGTGTTACCATAGAGGTCGTCCATTTCTCCGGAACGGTATGTATTTTTCCGTTTTTTTCCAGATTCCGGTGACTATACAGGTTGTTATTTTTTTTCTTATATGAGTTTTGCCTCGAAATTGGATTTTCCGAAATAACCTTTTTTGCCTAATTGCATCCATTTTCTCGTGATGATGGTGATATTTCGAAGTTGTAAGTTTCTGAAATAACAATGGGGTATGTTGCAATTTTATGATGTTTATCAGTGTGTAGATTTGCAAAGATTCCCCAATTGCAACCATTTTCTCATGATGATGATGATACTTCTAAGTTCTAATTTTATGAAATGATAATGGGTTACATTCCAATTTTATAATCTTTTCTCTATCCTAATTATTTTGTTTAACCGTTAATTAGTTGGTGCATGTCGAGTGAACGGGATATCTATGTGCTTTTATACATAGATTGTGGTAACACTTCCAATCTTTAAATGGAGAATCTGTGTGGTTTTATACGTGTATAGTGATTACATTTTTTGGATGGATATTTTCTTATTTGGTTCTTTTTTCCCCAATAGATATTTGTGTTGCTTCAATCTACTATGGTTTTCGCTCGGTCTTCGCCTGTAAAAGATTCAAGTACTATAAAGGTTCAATCGAAGCATAGTTTGAAACAACATTCTACCATGTCAAAGGGTGGGAATGCAAGGAAACGTGATAGTACAGCCACTGTTTAGTGTTTGATGCACTCATTATTATTCTTTTTTCCAATAATGATTTGTATTAAAAATTTGTGTTCGTGTTATTTTGATTTGTGTTTGTTTAGATTTTCCGACATATTAACTTGCACTATTGAATAAATTGCGTGCTTTGTAATAAATTACATAGATGGTAGTCTATATATATAATTTATACAAACTTATAAATTTCGTGATTTGTGTTAAAGTACTTGGTTTGTAATAAATTACGTGGTTTGTAATAAATTACGTGGATGATAGTCTCGATTTGTAATAAATTACATAAATGGTAGTCTATGTAATTATCTCATTTAGAGTTTCCGATATATTTTAGAACTTGCACTATTGAATAAATTACGTGATTTGTAATAAATAAATTACATAGATTACGTGACCTATAATAAATTACACATAGATGGTAGTCTATGTAATTTATACGTGATTTGAAATAAATTTCATAGATTTGTAATAAATTTATTTGAATAGTTCTTAAATTGTTTATATAAAGATTATGTGATTTGTAATAAATTACACATGATAGGCGATCACCTAAATGGAAAATTACAACTTCATAAAATCATAAAATAACATAATACAAATGATGACACAATGTAATGTGTAATAAAATACAAAGTAATGTAACATATTACATGACTTGAAAAATGGCTAACCACCGTATAACCTAGCCAAGTATATGCGTCCAGGCATATTACATTCTAATTATTTTGTTTATGTAACTTGTCTAATTAATGACAAGTTAGTAAAATACAAAGTAATGTAATATGTTACATGACTCGAAAAATGACTAAGCAACATATGAACAAGCCAAGTATATGCGTACTCATCTTGAGAACGAAAATACAAGTGTAAACTAATTCAAAAGAATAACAAATCATCCACCACTTTGAGAATACAATGTTGTAGTAAATTACATGAGCCGAATAAGGAAAGAAAAAATTATATTGTGTGGTAATCCAAAGAAGAGAATACAAGAGAAAACTAATTCAAAAGAATAACAACTCATCCACCGAGTACGACTACATGTGTATGTGTTTGAAATCAAATTATAACAAATTTCACTTACTGTGTTCAACGTGGCTGACCATGTGTAACCTCTTAAACGGATCCTTGAGATTTTCTTTCTTTCCTTGTGTACGAGAATCTTCCCTCGATTGTTTCGTATGTAATTTGTAGATATTTTTTCTTCTCTCTACTGTCTTCTTCCGGTTGAGGTCGACGATTATTGTTAGATGAGAGAGAAACGGATGTAAATGATGATAATGATGGATGAAAGAGAATTAAGGAGTTTTAAATAGGTAGGAGTCTTATTTTTAGAATATCATTTAATCATTTTGAATTTTTTTAATTGTTTCCGGATCTTTTATTATTTTTGAAATTTATTATATATCTTCAAAATTAGAGATGAATTATTTTTACAATTTTTTTCAATAATAACTACAAGGACCAAAATAGTTACAATTGATAGTATTTTTCTAATTTCTTACAAATATAGCTACTTACATCAAAATTTCCCTTATTTCAAAATTTTTAAAATTGTGGGAATAAGTTGTCACGATATCCATATTAGACACATTACTACCAAAGTTATCAAAAACTAATAAGACATTTGTAATGTAAAATCAAAACTTAAATTGTAGAAGTCTAGAAAGGCATGCTATAAGTCCTAATTATTAGCCATACAAAAGCCGAAAACTGTATTGCTTTTACTGTTCTGGATTATAATCGGATTTGATAAAACAAACAATTTTCTTCCATTCTTGAATTTCTCCTGTTTAGATTGGATGGGATAATAATATAGTTCATCGATGATAAAAGAACAGGCCACGCAACCAATCCATATTTTAAAGTGACAATTTTCAAGATGGAAAGAAGTTAGCAGCCATCCAATAAATAAATCCCCATAATATAAAATTTAAAAAAAAATCCCTTTAACATAAGCAATTATTGAACATACTAATCAAGTAAAACAAAATGCTGATAATATATCTCAATTTTTTCAACTTCAATTAATATTAACGGATTCTTTGTAAATTGGTAATTCGAGGTGGATATGACATCATTGCGATCACAATTCCAATTAAAAAATAATGGCGGAAAAATGAAAAGGAAAGAAAGTGGTTAAATATTGCACGTACACGTATACATAAGTTTTAAATATCAATACTACCTCCGTCCCAAAAAGATTATCCATATTTCCTTTTTCGTTCGTTCCAAAATATAGTCTAGTTTCTTTTTAAAAAAGTAGTTGAAATATTATTTCTCTTATATGCACTTCTTTAAGGTGTATGATTATCAAAAAAATAGAATTATAAAAGTGAAATAATTAATAAATCAAAGGGTATAATAGATAAATTATGTTAAAATTTACTTTTCCGATACTATTAAATGAACTTTTAATCTATGTAAAAGAGTGAATATGACCATTTTTTTAAAGACGGAGGTAGTATTATATTGCGTGTACACATATATACGTTTATACATACATATATACATGTATGCGCATATATATATATATATATATATATACACCCTAATGGACATATAGACTATGATCATTCTATACAGCAACAATGAGTTCTTGGGAGTGGCTTTTTAATGTCAGTTTCCTAATGTGTCTAATAAACATTGCTTCTGTTGTCAAATCCCAGTTTCGAACTCAAATTTTTATTCATTACCAATGTCAAGATGGTGATGCGTACTCAAGTAATAGCACAGCTATAAGTCGAATTTGGATTCTCTGCTCGGTTCTATCTCGACTAATATCGACTCCAATGGATTCTATAACGCTTCTATCGGAGTAGATCCCAATAGAGTAAACGTTATTGCGCTTTGTAGAGCTGATCTTCAGCCTTCTCAGTGTCGTAATTACGTGGATGATGCCACATCCAGGATAGTGGACCTTTGTCCTAGACGAAAACAGGCAATTTTATGGCACGAAGTTTGCATGGTGCGATACTCAGACAACTCCATCTTCGAAACCCTAGCACTTACACCAATCTTATCTGGTAAAAGTAGGGAAAATGTCTCGAATTCGGACATTTTTTACAAGGAGTTGAACATATTGTTGGAAAATGTTCGCGAACACGCTGCTTTTAATAGCTCACTGAAGAAATTTGGTGGTCAGTGGCGGAGCTAAAGGGGGCCATGCCGGGCCCCGGCCCCCTTAAATTGGAAATTTTCTTTTTTGAGTTTTTTTTTTTAAAAAAAAATTATATATAAAGGTAATTTAGCCGCTCGTAATATACGACTCACTCTTCCAGCCCAGTCCTGTAATAGCTCCTGGCTCCGCCATTGTTGGTGGTGCCACTCGAGATGTCCCAAATTATCGGACAATTTATGCATTTGAGCAGTGCACACCCGATATAACCCCTAAGGAATGTGATGATTGCTTAACAAAATCTGCGCAGCATATTCAGGAATGTTGCGAAGGGGCAAGAGGAGTTAGAATCCTTATGCCTAGTTGCTATCTTCGTTTTGAAACGGATCCATTCTTTAATGAGTCAATGGTTCAAAAAATATACCAGCTACCAACGCCGCCAATGCCGCCGCCACAGCCACTGGGTAAAAGAGTACCCCCTGGTGAATCAAGTTTCTTTTATCGTTTTCTTGAAGATAATAACAAATCATATAAATATCCAATCTAAAAGCACATCTAACTCAACGTGGAAATTGGAGACCATAAAATAGCTAAAAGTCCTGAGTTCAAATCTTTATGCCACCTAATTAAATATGAGATGTGCACACTAGATTTGGAAGGGGGTGAGGGGGAATGTGGGGAAGATCTGCCCAAAATGTAAATGAGCATGTTGAAGATAATATTATAGATTAGAGTTTAGATGTCTTTTGCACTTTTCCCTTTAAACCCAAGATGGTTAATTTCCGATTTTGCCAAACAGGTATTGCTAGTTTTGAGATAACGGAGAGTTCATTTGGACTGGTCTACAGTTTACTAATTTAGCTGCAAAACAAAACCAATGATCGTCTAAAGTTGATGATTAACAATCTTTAACCCAATAAAGTTGGGCATATAAAGGTTAGGCTACTAACAAGATGATTTTCGATTTTTACAAGGAAAGGGAATAATACAACTTGAAATATCATTGTGACATTTGCTGTGGGTCTGATACTCTCACTTTGCATCTTCATATATATACTTAAAATCTAAAAGATCCCTTATCCCACGGGATTTGGAGTGTAAGTTTACTTTTCTGTTTTTGACGTTATATATATCAGACATCTGTATACTAAGATAAGTTGTTGCTATAATAAATTTGTGTAAAATTAATTGTTTCTTTATATTCAAGTTGACAATGGGATTAGTGCTATTGAATCCCTCCAATATGACTTCGGCACGATTAGAGTTGCAACAAACAATTTCTCAGAAGCTAACAAGTTGGGGCAGGGTGGATTTGGTGTTGTTCACAAGGTAATTAAAGTTATTAAATCATGAATTAATTAACCATTTGAGGAAGTTCACATGATATATATATTTATATATTTCACTTGGGTGATTTAATTCTTGGGAGAAAACTTCGGAAAGGAAATGAAATTGCAGTTAAAAGTTTGTCTCCAAGTCCAGAGCAAGGCGACCAGGAATTTAAACACGAGGTCCTGTTATTGTAATATATTAAAGTTTTAATTTTCTACTACCTCACTGAATATTACATAGATAGTTTATATGAATTTTAGTGAATGATTTTCACGCCTAAAAAACGAAGAATTATTCACTCATGATATGTAATTAATTTTGATTGCAATAATAAATTAATAAGTAACTTTCAGTTGCAAATTCCAATGCATTATATTACATTGAATTAGATTAATTCATTTTATTGTGAGACTAACAGATGCTAATCTTCAATGCACACGGTCCTCCAACAAAGTCTTCTAGGAGAGAGACACACACAAAAAATTTGAACAGTCCCACATGTTTCCTATTTATTTTAATTTCTTTTTTCTTTTAATCACTTTTTTCTCATTTACATCACTTTTTCTCCCTCGTATCCCGTGTAAGGTCCAAATTTGGACTTTCTTCAAAGATCTACTACTATTTTATCATTATTTTTAAATTTATATCTATCTCTCTTCTCTTTTTCACGTTTCCCTCTCTTTTTTTCCTACACCTCTTTCCACTAACACTCAATTAAAATAATCAGTTTCTCTCTATCTCTCTCCTCTACACCACCCAAGTTTTGAACTACCCCATTGGAGAGGCTCTAATACGTTAACTCTAATCTGTTAGTGCATTACAATCGAAAAATACAATGTAATACACTTAGATAAATATTTAACATCAAATTCAATATAGTACACCTCAATTACATCTGATGTAATAGATTGCATAGTACATCACTTAATGTAATAGATTTCAAAAATTACATTAAATAAATTTTAAATAATGTAGTACATTACAATTGATTTCGAGTACTATTTTCTCATTCGCCGTACATTGTAAGGTACATATACACACAATCCATTGTAGTTTTCCTCGTCGACAAACACAACACAAATTGCTTCGCCTTGTTTAATAGTGAAATTTGTCAGAGTTGTTGATTTTCCACTTATTATATCAAAGAAAATAGAAAACCCCATTAAAAGGAAACAAAATTGATGAAATTGATATAAAAGACGAAAAAAATTCAAAACAAGAAAAAAAAGCAGAGAGAGAAACTTGTAATGCATTACGTCGACAGAATAATCTGAGAACTCAAAATCTGTCACAAAACTAACCTTTAATACTAGAACACTTGACCATGACAGATCGAACATTCAACACAAGAGGAAAATTTCTCAATCGAGATGAAGAATTGTGGAAGACAATTGAAATGGGACTAACCAAAATTCAAAGATTAGGATTTTCCTTTGCAAGAATATCTTGATAGACGAGAGAAGGAAAAAATAGTTAATTAAGAGGTGTTTTCCATTTTAATTTTGTGTAGATTAGGAGAGAGAATGTAAATAATTGAATTATTAAATTTTCTTTTTAAGAAGAGGAATTATTAAAATTATTACTAAATTTCTCTCTCACATCTCCATTCATGACAGTTCCAATCTATACCCGTACACATGGCCACCTGATCCTCCAATCACAAGGGGCCATGTGTGTATAATCTCTCCGTAAGAGGAGAGGTTGCCTCTCTTTAGAAATTTTCACCCATCTACCGGTTGTCCAGTTTCTTGTAAATTCTTCATCAAATTATGATGTCCATGTCTACCCAGAACGATTGGTGAAGGTATTTCAAAGCAAAATTCCAAAAACAATTGAGGAAAGAAAGTAATTAATCGTCACGCAGATTAAACGGTACGTTAGCTTTCATTATATTTATTTAATCATACAACTGTAGTTACTATTGAAAGAGGGTTTTTTTTTTTTTTTTTTTTTTTTTTTGAGAAAGACTATTGAAAGAGTTACAGCAAACAAATTTTGACTTTTTTCCCCACATAACGACACATGAATTTCACGAACAACAGTCAATGTTGTATGGTTTTAGGTGAAAAATGGATTATGTAGTAAATTACACTAGCGGTAATCCGTGTATGAGTTAATTGTTACTCAATTGCATTTAATGTCTCTTTCAATGAAACCAAAATAACTATGAAAAAATTGCTTAAATATTAGGCGGATAATGTCTACTACTAATTACAAATGAAATAGCATTGAAACTGATTAAGAAAAAGTATAGTACGTTGGTATTGTAGTTTATTATATGTTTTGTTGTCCTTGTGATTTTAAATGAAAAAATGAAAGTAACTGGTGAATTCTACGAAATGTATGAAAAAATGAAAGTAACCGGTGAATTCTACGAAATGTATTAAGTATCGTGATATTGCAATGTGTTATATTTAGTGCCTTTTATATTTAGTTATGTGAAATAAAAATAGCGATTCAAAATAGATAGTTTGGGGGTATAAAAATAAATATTTATTGGTGTGTTTGTCCGTTAATATTATTTTAGTAGACTAAGAAATGTTTTAGAATGCAAATATGTAATGTATGCTGGGAATTAAGGCAAATTCCCCGATTACGCTCACAGGACCGTTGTTCAAAGAATTTAATTGAGACAAGAAAAATAAAAGACGAAGATGAATTTAACGGACTGTCAAAGCTTTCCACTATATGATTAAAGTCGCTACAACCATACAGAATTTTCACTCGCCAAAACCCATCCCCCAAGTATTACAAGAAAAATATAACAAGCTTTATCGCATCTATCAATTTCTACTCTTTGCCCAACCAGCAAACAACACAAGAAATCTCAAGACGCTAGGCTACTATTTTTCTTCACAAGACTCTCTGACCCGACTCAAGTGACACCGAG
>CAVNYN010286634.1:0-22605 GCA_963692815.1 Nyctanthes arbor-tristis | reverse complement strand
CTGTTAAATTACCAAGTCTTGATTATATTAGAATTTATATCCCACTATTGGTATTGAATTGAACGTCGTAATTAATCATAAGTATTCATTAGAGCAGATTTTGACTAGTAGAACTTGAGATGTGGGAAGATTGAGATTACATTTTATAAAGTTAATTTAATATTAAATTGATATATGGTTTGCCGTCAGGTTAGAGCACGTTGTTGTTGAGCATGGAATTAATCTTAATCCTATATTAACTTGGACATGTTTTCATGTGTCATAATTTTAGTTCTAACAGGATTAGTGTGATAACTTGAACTATATATGTGTGGGTATACATATGTGGGTGCATTGTTAGAAGTAGTATATACGAAACAAATCATACATTATCATGAAGCAAAAATTGTGAGAGAGAGAGAGAGAGCATTGAGAGAAATATTTTCCACGGTGCAATTTACTTTTCTGGCATGATCATTCATTCAAGAGCTTTTTAAATATATGGCACGAAGATTCATATGAAAGTAGATTTTACGTAGATATTCAGGTAAACTCGTATTTTCTAAAAACGTTTTTGTTAAAGATTGCGCATTATTGATTAATATGTATTGAGAATGTGTGCATGTGATTGTGTAATTTATAAGAGATACTTGCTTTATGCATGAGAGTTACTTGCTATATGTATGAGAGATACTTGCTTTATGCATGAGAGCCAGAAGATTGCATTTACCATGCAATTTGAAGAAATTATCAAGAGCTTAAATTGCATGTTTATATGTATCATTCATGATATAGATTAGTTAATATGTGCTAGAGTCTATTAAGTATTTTTATACTCATTCTTTTCGATTGACAAATAGTGGCTACTAGATATTAAAATTTTGAGAATTATTATTTATTATTTATTTGGATTTCAAAATTGTATAGTTTTTTAATCACTGAATTTCAAAGATATTTAAGACAATTCAAATATATAAGTTCTCAAGGGAAGATTTTCTACACTTGATTTTTATATTATTTTCTGCTTTATGAAGATAATTTTAAGACAACGTAACGTCTCAGTTTTTTTTTTTTTTTAATTCAGAGCATGGGGCAGAAAAACAGATTAGAATATATCATTAGGTAGTTGCATAATAGATTTGAAACATTTGCACATCTGTAGAAAATCTAAAAACACAAGCGCACATTAATTGAATCAATAAGACAAATAGACTTAGTAATCATGAAGTTCAAGATCGTGTAAAAGACAGTCTACATTCTTACATCTAATTTCTTGTAATATGCAAAACTGGAAAATTCTATTTCCATCATTCAATACATTTGAAAACGTAAGTTTAACGGCAAATATACAATATTATTAAATTTAAATTTGTAATCTCTATAATTATAGTTAGCTATAGAATATAAGAGATTTCACCTTGAATAATAGATCATGAAAGAGGAAAAAAGAGCCAAACAACATATTATTATAAGTATTAAAAATATTTGTTGTAAATATTTTTACGTATAGTTTTTGGAAAAATGAAATGTGATGAGAATTCAAATACAAAAATGTGTTATAATTTACATTTAATTTTATTAAGTTATTACCAAACTAAGGCATTGCATTTTATATCAAATCTAAATTTTCAAATATCATACGATTCAATTGAAGCGGGTTGAGATATATATATATATATATATGTGTTTACGGGAAGAATCAATGTTCTCTAACAATAAAGGAATAAATTTTCAAATTTAATTAATTTAAAAATATGGGGCAAAAAATGCAATGAGATAGACATCACATTTTAATTAATTTGAAAATAGAAGGAATCCCAACAATAGGAATGACAATGGGACAGGTTCGGGTCGGGTACACCTCCCATGTACCCCGCTCTGTTTCTACTAACCTACCCTATACCCGTTTGAATCTAATACGGGGGCGGGATAGTTCGGGTCGAGTAGGTAAAAAAAAATTTCTTACACGCCTCATCTTCAAAAATCCTAATAAAACTAAGAAAATAAAAAAAAAGTAAAATGTATTAAAAAAATTCAAATAACATTAAACTCACCAACACATAAGGCGGAGATGGTGTATAAATGATTTGGAATTGGCCTTTCACATTCGATATTTTAACTTTTACGCCAATTTTAAAGTACAAAACTTATAAAAATTTATTAATGAAAAAACCTAACAAAAGAAAAATAGGAAAATGGTTAAAGCTTGGGTATTTAACTTGATTGTCACCAGTTTAAATCTTCTTTGAGTTCCTTCATAAAGGTTTTTGTGAAAGAAAAAAAGAAAAGAAAAATTATCAAGGTAACGGGACGGGACGACAATACTCATATGGTAAGGGTTCAATCAAATCACGTAAATGAAGAAAATTGATGTTGAAAAAAGAAAAAACAAAACAATTACCACAAGATTTACCAAATACAAATGGCGGGAATATCGCTGTACAAAAAGTACCAAGACTTAATTCTTTTAGTGTGTGTGTGTGTATATATATATATATGTATATAGATAAGTTCATTTTCGTCCAACTCCTTTTAATTATATGTGTATATATATACATATATAGACACACACATATATATATATATATATATATATGTATATAGATTAGTTCATTCTCGCCCAACTCCTTTTTGTTTATCATCCTTTTTTATTACCAGGATATTCACATTTTACGTGTCATTCCAACGTCTATGATTAAAAATCGATTACCAAGTGATTCACATTTTATTTTATTTTTTCATTTTTTTTTGTTTTTACCAGAAGAAACATATATTTACCCAGAATATTCGGTACTCACAGAAAGGGGGTAAGCCCCTTTACAAAAAAACAAAAGGAAAAATAAAACTAAATGAAGCAATAGGGAAACAAAGCCATAGAAAAGAAGCGGAGGAGCAAACCTGGCAGCAGTAGAGAAGTAGGCACTTATCCAGCCATCAAGATGCTCCATCAAGAAGCCCTCATCGGAATGACTCTCCATATCTTGAAATCCCTTCCATCGCCGAGGCTTGGAAGTCAAACAGCTTCCGGAATGAAGATTTAATTTTTCTCTTTCCCTTTTTCCATCCACCAAAGCTATCGGTTTCAATTCCATCCACTTTGAATTCGATTTCTTTTCAGTGTGATGTTCGACCAATTTCTCTTTTTATAGGAACAGAGCCGGACAAAGGTTGAATGAACAAGGTCTAAAAAGGTCCTTCCATCCTCAATCGGGAAGCAATTTGACATCGCAATTCATTGAAAAATTTCAAAGAACTTCGACCAAAACTTTTTCTAGCAGGGTGTAATTCTTTGTGCTGTAAGGGGTACCAAGAGCAGGGCTTCTTGATATAGACTCTTGATGGTTGAAGAAGTGAATTCCTACCTCTAATGCCACATAGGAAAATATCACAAAAACAATGAGGTATGCCAATAAAAACAGTGTTAAAAAAGGAATGGGGGTAAATGCTCCCCGTCCCAAACATCTACCCAAAGTGGTGGGCACTTTGCAGGCCTGATCCCTGGGAAATAAAAGGGGACTGTAGTCCACATGAGTTTGGGCTGTTGACTGATACTTGTATCATTCATCCTGGAACTAAAAATGGCTGTGAGTTGATATCAAATGTCATAGTTTCAATTGGAATTGATCTTCCTTGCGTTAGAATGGGCTGGATCTGTAGGCTAATGTATGGCATGTAAGATTCAACATCAATAAGGTTTTGTTTTGTATGGGGAGAGACATAAGAGAGGATTAAAGTGGGATTGTGGAGGGTTTGTGTAGGCAGAGAGGGTTTCTGATATTAAAACTTTTTTGGTCATATCCTGATAGGTAGGTGGGCAGCGTTGAAATAAAAAATGTAGTTTGAATTAAACTAAGCACTTCCATGTAGTAAATGAGAATACAGTAATATCCACTTGTTGCCTTTTGATTCTTTCCACTAAATCTCCATAAAGCACACTGGTAAAACCTGCAGCCAATAATAAGTTGCAAAACAAAAAATCAATTCGACAATTTTTTTTTTTTTTTTGCACAAGGGCTATAAACGTGAATTTGAGTAGAGGTTTCTTTTTAAACTCCAGGAAAAACTCAGCTTCTGCTGAAGGGAGAGGTTGAAGGTGAATCATCAAGGGTGGTTAAGTAAGGCAAGACAGTTTCTGTAGAGTGAGGGGGCTTATTGCAGAGTTTGATGGAAGGGATTCCCCAGGAATCCATGTTTAGAAGACCAACCACATATCCTTTGAGCACCTCCGACTTCAGAACCTCAACAACCTGGTTTTGGTCACTGGGCTTGGCAAGCCATTCAGCCACAGTATTCCCCTGTCTATAGACCTACTAGAAGTTTACCTTTAGTTCCTTTTGGAGGTATTCTATTTTCTCAATATCCTATATCAGGTTCCATGGTCCTTTTTGTTTTCCTTCAATTAATTCAATAGCTTTTCTGCTGCTGATTTCAGCAGTAGCAATGCAGATCCCAGCCTCATGACATACTTCCAAGCCAAAGCGGATAGCTCTAACTTCGGCTTCCAAGATAGATCCAGAACCCATCCTCTTCTGGAAGGCAATAACTAGTTTTCCCCTCCAGTCTCTAACCACTCAACCAGTTGAAAAGGAGCTAGACTGTATCTGCGAAAAGCCAGCCACATTTTCAAAATTCCTTTTTCTGGTTTGTTCCATGTAATCACTTGAACTTTTCTCCCTTGCAATTTATTTTCTAAAATGAAATTTTTCTGTTAGAATGCCAAAATTTTTCTTTCAGAAGATTTGCTTTATGGAGCATGAGAATAGTCCATTCCACATCTATGATAATGTTTTGCTTGTTCATTTTTTGGTCTGAATGTTTAGCCTTGTTTCTAGCATTCCAAATGGACCAACAAATAAGTGTTGGGATGACTGTAGATAATTGACCAGGTTTAGAGCTTTTATGAGCTAGAAACCAATGCATGAAAGTTTGTTGGATGGAATTTAGCTGCACTTGTTTAATTTCACATAAAGCACTGAAATGCCATCAGATGTCCTTAGCAATACTGTTGCTAAGGAAAATGCATTCAATGGTTTCCACTTTAGGACAACATTGGCATCTTGATGCAAGAGGAATCTTGAACCTGCTCTGGACCACTTTATCAACAGAAACCCAATTTTGCCAAAGTCTCCAGATCAAAAGATACTAACTTTTGTTGGAACCATCTTGTCCCAAATGATGCTCCGTCCCTTAGTCCTGGTGCTATTCTTTATAATCTTGCTCCATATAGACTTAGTGCTAAAATTCCCATCTTTAGATAAGGGCCAGCAAATTTCATCCTTCCCATCACTTAAGTGAATATGATTGATTGCCATTCTAGTGTGGAAAGGGACAGTCTCATCCAGCTTAGTGATGTCCTAAGAACCATTTGAGATGAAGTCTTTTATTTTGGCAAAAGGAAAGCATGAGATAAAGGCAGGTTGATGAGAGACGTACAAAGATTTATCCCCCACCCACCTATCCATCCAGAAAGAACAGTCCCCTTTCCAACCTTCTAAGAAATGAAACTTACAGCCAAGTTAGCTCCCTTTTTAACCCTTCTCCATATAGGAGAGTGATGCTTCTTAGCCTCTGAGAGAAGTGGGTGGTTCTCGTTGCAATATTTACTTCTCATGGCCTTTGACCAGAGGGATGAATTTTTCCTTAACTTCCATCACAATTTGGCTGTAAAGCTTTCCATAACTTTAGAGAGGTTTCTAATTCCAATTCCCCCTCTTCAACCGGCTTGGTCACACTATTCCATTTAGTCCAATGAACTTTACTAGAAAGTTTAGAATCACCCCAGAAAAATTTAGCCATCAAATTTTCAATCTTACCAATCACAGTGGAAGGGGCCTGGATAACCTGAAGAAGATATAAAGGAGTAGCAACAATGACACTTTTAAGCAAAGTTAGTCTACCACTGGAAAGAATTTTTCTCTCCCAACTTGTAATCCTGTTCTTGATTTTCTCAATGATGTTGCCAAATAAGAAAATCTTCTTCCTATCCTTAAACAGAGGTGCTCTAAGATATGTGATGGGTAACTTTTCAACTTTAAAACGAAGACACTGAGTTAAGTTTTGCTTAGCAATGTGTCCATAGACTTTGAGGCAACAATCGTACTCTTTCCTCTATTGATAATTTGACCAAAGCTCCCTTCAGAATCTTTCAGAATTCTGTTAATAGCTCTAACAGAGCTCTTGGTACCATTGCAAAAAATGAGCAAATCATTAGTAAATGCCAGATGGGATATAGGCACAGTTCTTCCAAAATGATATTTGTAGTTTGGTTTTTGTAAGCAAACCTTATTGAGATTCCTAGTGAGAATTTCAGAAGCAAGAATAAACAAGCCCGGGGAGAGATGATCCCCCTGTCTCAAACCTCTTGAGGACCAAGATGGAAAACCAGCATCTAGAAATACACCTCATCACCAAGCTGATCCAATCCTCTGAGAAACCAAAAGTTCTTAATGCCGTACCGGTGAAGTTCCATTCCATTCTGTCATAAGCTTTCTCCATGTCCACCTTCAATGCCACATTTTCCCATCTCACCTTTTTATCCAGCTGAAAGATTTAATTCTTGAGCAAGCAGGATGTTTTCAGCAATATCTCTTCCAGGGACAAAACCAGTTTGGTATAAAGATATAATATCGGGAAGTAGCTCGGATAGTCTGTTAGCTATGACTTTAGAGATCAGAATGTTGAAAACAGTAAAAAGGCTAATAGGCCTGTATTCCTTCCAAGATGTGGGTTTCCTTTTTTTTTTTTCGGGGAATAAGGCTGATAGTGGTGCTAGCAAATCCCTAGGCAAATGTTGACCTTCAAAAATCTCCCAAATGGCTCTATACACATCCATCTGGAAAATATCCCAACACTCCTGGAAAAAATGTGCCCATCAGGACTAGCCACTTTATCTCCATCCATCTGAAACAAGGCTTGCTTAATTTCCTCATTTGAGGGGGGAGCCATGAGCCAAGTATTCTCTTCCTCCTTAATGCAAGGTTCAATCCCAATGAAGAGCTCTTCTATGATTTTTATGGGTTCAGAGGAGTATAACCGTTTGAAGTAATTAACAGCTTATTCTTAAATGAGGTCATTTTCCTCAATTCTTTGATCCCCTTCTTGAATAGCTTCTATTGTGTTTTTAATTCTCTGATTTTTCACTTTGGAATGGAAGTATTTAGTGTTGTTGTCACCACCCTTGATCCAATTTGCTCCAGCTTTTTGTCTCAAAACTCCTCCTCAGTGGATAGAGCATTAAAGAGGATGGCTTTTCCTTCATGGAAAGCAGTTCTGTTCTCAGAGATAGGATCATCATCAAAAACCTTTTGGAGAGGATCCACCATCTCTTCAGCCTCTTGAACTTTGGAAAAAATATTTCCAAACACATTGGCATTCCATTCTTTTAAAATTTTCTTCAACCTATTAAATTTCGGCCAAACAATCCAAATCCCATTTCCTTCTACAGGTTCAGACCAATTTCTGCTAACAGTGACACGCCCCACTCCCAATACTTCTAACTTACTAGAAGTGAGACGTGCGCCGACGATAAATTCCAACTAGAAGTTAGAATTTACCGTCAAGGCTCATGAACTTGCTAGCTATTCTA
The DNA here is from genome assembly GCA_963692815.1 of Nyctanthes arbor-tristis. NCBI lineage: Eukaryota > Viridiplantae > Streptophyta > Magnoliopsida > Lamiales > Oleaceae > Nyctanthes > Nyctanthes arbor-tristis. The sequence continues at coordinate 15,041 of CAVNYN010286634.1, read as the reverse complement.
GAAAAATTTTGACGGCATCTCCCCTATTTTTATAACAAAACCAACCTGTTTAACACCCATGTCAACCTAAATACACTTCACAATGTAATAATTCCCATCACCAACAGTAACAATACTCCATGTATGAAAATTTTACTAAGACAAGTATGTTTTACTCAGAATTCCCAAGGTATGCTAATAAATTTAACCGTGTCAAGATATATAAATCACATTAACAATAAACCCTATAATAAATTTTATGTGGTGGCCTGAATCCTTTAAATAACAGGTTCGGCTACAAGGTATTGCCCAAACTCCAATTGCTACATGGAAGAAGAATCATATTGAAAATGTATGAGCTAACTAGCCCAGTGAGTAGAGTTTTATAAATAAACATGCTTTCGAAAGTTGAAATGTAACTTTTGCAACATCTTGAACAAAATGTTCAAGCTCATTTGGGAATTTAATGACTTTAAATATAAATCTAGGATAACATCAACCTTTGTGAAATCATAACATGTTAGAAAATATCATGAACATCATTTTACTTCATAATCATCATAGAATTCATTAGAAAATATCGTGAACATTATTCATTTAATAATTATCGTGAAATTCACTAGAAAATATCATAAAAATTATTTCATTTCAAGATAGATCATATAATTTTCCCCACAGAGTATCCAACATAACATGATCATGATATTAAGTTATACGCGCGTAGATGTCAGCTTGGGCCATAGGTACTTTATGACCCCTTCGCCCTAAGCGGCACAACAACCAGCTTGAGCCATATCTAGCACATAGGCTCCTTTGCTTGGGTAGCTTTCATTTGGGCAGCTTGAGCCATAGGCCCCTTCACCTGTAGGCGGCATATCATTTGGTCAGCTTGAACTATAGAGGCCCCTTCGCCCGTAGGCGGCATATTTATAACATTAGATACAAATTTGAAGGGTTTTCATGCATCATAAATCATATTTCAAATAGAATCTTTCTCTGAAAAGCATGAAGCATCATTTCATAAAAATACATCATCATAAAACATTTTAAGTCCATGTGAATTCAAGTATAATTCAACTATCATTTAGAAGAAAGAAAGAAAAGAAAGATCTCCACTCACCGGCTAAGTAGCATCCTTTCGTGTTTCACTTCCTTTTGACCCTTATCATTTCCTATGACATCATATGAAAATTTTACTTAACATTTAATTCCTTTCTATTTCTCAATTTACACATATAACTCAATTCTTTTACCAACATGTGACTTAATTCTTTTATTTATCTCTTCTTAACCCTACTATCTTCTTTCTAGCTTATTTACCAATTAAAGGCTTTCTAGTTCAACTAATTTGTTAGTACGAAAAATTCTCTCATATTGGCTTTTCCAATTTTCGGTTAAGTGTCAAATATTGTTTTAATTTGTCACGATTTATTGCATGACATTCTTTTACGTGAGATATTATTTTTAGCATGCAAATTGAGATGTCTTGAGCCGAAAGTTAAGTTGTGGCGTGTGTACTTAACTTAAGGCACAAGAGATCGGAAGATGCAAGGTCTTAATGTTTCCTAGTTGAATTAGGTTTACCATATTTGACTAGAAGTCTTAATTAGGCGCATGTTGAGTCCCATTAGAATTAGGTAAGTATGAGTTTATGGTAATTATCTATTCTAACTTTCCTTATTCTCCTACATGTATATGGTAACGTTGGGGACTTGTTTTCTACAACAACTCAAAGACGTGCCTATATATGTAAGCTCTCTTTGTGCGAGTACGTGGTAGGCGACCACTTAAGTGCAAGGGACTAATCCACGAAGGTTGAAAGTAGTTTAGGAGGTCAAGTCATCCCAAGAAGAGTTCGGGAGATATCTAGGAGCTTGATAGACGTTCCGTGAGGCACGCGGGAGAAAGAAGGAGCAACAGGAGTTGGCTCATTGTCAAAAGGCGTAAAGAGGAAGTCTTTTATAAGTTACCTTTTACATATTTTGTGTCTATTGTGATAGCACTTTTTATTCTTTCTCTGTACTAAACTCACCTCTTAAATAATAGATTTGTTTGTCCCATGGCAAGGGTGCCTTTAGTTTTTCCCAGTTGGGTTTCTATGTAATCATTCTGGTATTGTTTAATTCCGCATTCATACCCGAGTTAGACACATCTAGATCGTGTTATACTTTACACCAGTAAATCATACTTAGTCAGGATACATCCGAACTAGTGTCTAGATAACCCACCGTATTTACAGTTGGTATCAGAGTGGGTTCACTTAAGTTACTAGTGAGATCAGGTTCATTTAGACATTGATGCATCTTCTGTTAAACCACATATTCTAGACGGGTCTAACGATGCATATTGGAAAGTTCGCAAGCAAATTTACATTCAGTCTATTGATAATAGGGCTTCGATAGCTATTCATACTGGTTACATAGCACCCACTGTCATTGCTACCGATGGTACTGTTTCTGCTAAGCCTGAAACTCAATATACTACTGAAAAAAATAGTATATGTGGATGAAATTCTAAAGCTTTAAATGTTATTTTTCCTTTATAGATCAGAGTCAATTTAAGCTTGTTATAAATTGCAGGACTGCTAAGGAAGCATGGGACGCTCTTCAAGTTGCTAATGAAGGAACCAATGCAGTCAAGACCTCAAGACTCCAATTGCTCACCCTTGAGTTTGAGCAAATCACAATGAAGGACAATGAGGAATTCAGGGACTACTATGCACGGTTGCGTGAGATCACCAATCATGCACAAGTTCTAGGCGAGACGTATTTTAATTGGAAGATAGTCAAGAAGATTCTACGATCTCTTCCAGACAGATTCCAGATAAAAGTCACAGCCATTGAAGAAAGTAAGAATATGGACGAGATGCGTGTGGATGAGCTTGTGGGGTCCTTGTTAACATACGAGCTAAATATCTCCAAAAGGAAAAAGGAAAAGAAACCCGAAATTGCTTTCAAGAGCAAGGTGGAGGATTTTGAAAATGAGGAAGAATCTGATGAGGAGGAAAACATTGTACTTCTTACCAAGCAGTTCAAGAAATTCTTGAAAACCAAACAACAAAAAGGTAGGAGATTCAATAATCAATACAAACCTCAAATATCTTTCCAGATAAATAATCAGAATCGAGATGAAGAGCAATAGCCATATCAACAAATGAAATCAAACTATACGAAATTCAAAGGTAACAACTTCCCAAAGGCTCAATCTTAGAGCAGGATAAAGTACAGAGGCTGTGATGACTACGGCCACATTGCAGCAGAATGTCCGAAAGCTCAAAGGAAGTGGAAGAAAGGTAAAAAGGCCATGAAAGTTTCATGGAGTGAAGATGAGGAAGGCACGTCTGGCTTAGCATCCGATGCTTCATCAGAAGAATAAATTATGATACTTACAGCACATGTCCAGCCTCAGTCTAGTTCGACGAACTGCCTCACTGCTAACACTACAAAATCTTCTTCCAGTGATGATAAATCATATCCAAAATGTACAGTACTACAGAGTCAACTTGTGGCAGAACAAGATAAATCTGACATGCTCCAAGTCATGATGGAATTCTTTGATGATGAAAAGAGAGATCTGATAAAGTCCATTGAACACAAAGGTGAGCAGATTAAGTAATTTACAATAGATCTGGAGTATGCCAATAAAAGGATCAAACAGTTGACAATTGGAGCTGCCAGGTTAAACGAAGTCCTGAAGTATGGAAGACCTTTAGGAGACACATCTGGACTAGGATATGATAGAAAATGTAAAGCTGTACAGTAGACAGTTTTTGTAAAAGAATCAGGGGAAAACTTTCAAAAAGAACATGCATGACAAAAACAGAATTCTAGACTCAAACAGGATACGTCTAGATCCTCTTCGAGCAGAAATGCTTAGAAGAACAGTCCACCAATACAGCAACAGCAGAAGACCAGAAATCAGCCTACTACAATAAGACCAGTATAGAACTCCAAAGTGTATAGTAAGGTCAGACAGGTAGATTGTAACTTTTGTAGTGAATTTGGTCATGATACTTTTACTTGTCAAAAATACATTAACTTGATCAATAAACATAAAGTTAAAATATCTGAAACAAAAGGTAAGGTTAAGCAGGTTTGGGTGAAAAAAGGGTGAGTACAAAAGTTATGTGATGAAACTTTCTTTAAGTGCTCTAATCCCTAACACTTGGTACTTTAATAGTGGATGTTCTTGGCATATGACAGGTGACTTGGAATTGCTGTCCAATTTCTACAAAGGTGAAATAGGTCTAGTCACATTTGGAGATGGACAACAAGGTAATATTGAGGGATCTGGAAATATTTGCATTAAAGGCTTACCCACTCTAAAAGATGTTTTATTTGTTTCTGGTTTAAAAGCAAATCTTTTGAGTGTTGGTCAATTGTTTGATGACAATCTTAGAGTGCTACTTTCCAAAACTGAATGTAAAGTTTTTTATGTTGATCCAAATACAAATTTACTTGGACAAACTTTACTTAAAGGTGTTAGATCTAGTGATAAGTGTTATATTTTGTATCCAAAATTGACTTGCAAAGTTGCTAGTGTTAACCCTGCAGAGCTTTGGCACAAGAGATCGGAAGAGCATGAACTATCAAAGTCTACTTAAATTGACCAAGAGTGGAGTTGTTATGGGCATTCCAGAATTAAAATCAATTCCTGAAACTATGTGTGAACCATGCCAGAAAGGTAAGCAAACCAGAAGTTCACACAAGGCAGGTGAGCACCTATCCACCTCAAGTATACTTGAACTTATTTATATGGATCTTATGGGTCATATCACAATTGAGAGTATTGGTGGAAAAAGTTACATTTATGTCTATGTTGATGATTTCTCTAGATATACATGGGTTAATTTTGTTAGAGAAAAATTTGATACATTTGACAAATTGTGTTTTGTTCTAGAAACTCTCCAATGAAAAATCAGATGAAGGTGTTACTATCAAAAGAATCAGAAGTGATCATGAAAAAGAATTTGATAGTTCTAATTTTTCTGATTTTTGTGAGAAATATGGTGTTATGCATGAATTTTCTACACCTAGAACCCCTGAACAAAATGTTGTAGTTGAAAGAAAAAACAGAAACTTGTAGGAGATGGCTAGAGTTATGCTTAATAGTAAGAAATTACCTACTAAGTTATGGGTTGAAGCAATAAACACTGCATGTTACGTCATTAACAGGGTGACACTTAGACTTGGAACTAATCAGACTCCATATGAAATTTGGAAAGGCAGAAAATCTAAATTGAACTATTTTCATGTTTTTTGTAGTAAATGCTATATTTTGAATGATAAGGATCATCTAAGAAAATTTGATGCTAAATCTGATGAAGGAGTCTTTGTTGATTATTCTGAGAATTCTAGAGTTTATAGACATGAGAACTCAGAATATTGTTGAGTCTGTAAATGTTAAAGTTGATGATACTGCTGACTACTCTGTTTATTCACAGAAACCTAAAATTGAAAATCTGAAAGTCAACTCAGTACAGAATCAGATGGACAGAACTGAAGCAAGACACGTCCAGCCTCAGTCAACCACAACAGGACAAGTAGAACCTGAGCGAGATTCATCCTGCCAAGGTCAAAATGATCAAATTGCAGAATCTGAATCTGAAACAGAACCTGAACCAGAACCAGAACCAGAATTTAGACGATAACCTACTACCAGAATCCAGAAGGCACATCCAGTTGACAACATCCTATCCAGAAAGGAAGGAATGGTGACCAGAAAACAATTTCAACAAGAATTTAGTCATGTATGCTACATCTCTATGGTTGAACCTAAAAATGTCAAGGAAGCTTTACAAGATAACAATTGGGTTCAAGCAATGCAAGAGGAATTGAATCAGTTTGAAAGGAATCAAGTTTGGGAACTAGTGCCAAGACCCTTTGATGGCAATGTAATTAGAACAAAGTGGGTATTCAAAAACGAGTCAGATGAGCAAGGTAAAATCATCAAGAACAAAGCAAGACTTGTGGCTCAAGGCTATACCCAAATGGAAGGGATAGACTTTGATAAAACATTTGCACTAGTAGCCAGGCTTGAATCAATTAGATTACTCCTTGCAGTAGCATGTCACGTTGATTTCAAACTATAGTAGATAGTTGTGAAGAGTGCATTTCTTAATGGTATTCTGAATGAAGATGCTTATGTTGAGCAACCACGAGGATTCACTGATCTACAGTATCCTGAACATGTATATAGGTTGAGGAAAGCTTTATATGGTTTAAAACAAGCTCCTAGAGCTTGGTATGAGAGACTCACTACCTTATTGAACAAGGCTATAATAGAGGAGGTACTGGCAAGACCTTATTCATCAAGCCACTGAAGAAAGGAATCACAGTTGCTCAAATTTATGTGGATGACATTGTTTTTAGATCCACTGTGGAAGCCAAGATAAAAGATTTTGTCAAGACAATGCAAACAGAATTCGAAATGAGCATGGTTGGTGAACTTACATTTTTTCTGGGATTATAGGTTAAGCAGGACATGTCTGGCATCTTTATTTCTCAAACAAAGTATACTAGAAATCTGATAAAGAAGTTTGGCTTGGAAGATTCTAAACCGATGAGAACTCCAATGGCTACCAATCTGAAATTGTCAAAGGATGATCAAGCTAAGGCAATGGATCCTACTCTGTATCGTAGCATGATTGGTAGTTTACTCTATCTGACAGCAAGCAGGCCAGACATATCCTTCAGCGTAGGTGTGTGTGCTAGATATCAGTTGAAGCCGAGAGAGATGCATTTGGCTGCGGTCAAGAGGATTATCAGATATGTCAGTGGAACAACAGAACATGGCATATGGTTTTCTAAGAATACCAATGCTAATCTAGCTGGATACTCAAATGCTGACTGGGCTAGAAATGTTGATGATAGAAAGAGTACTTTAGGAGGATGTTTCTACATGGGGAACAACCTAGTGGCCTGGATGAGCAAAAAGCAAAATTTCATCTCCTTTCCATAGCAGAAGCAGAATACACAGGAAGTTGTTGTACACAACTTCTATGGATGAAACAGATGTTGGAAGATTATAGAATTTCCTAAGATCAGGCCACTGTTTTATGTGGTAATACTAGTACCATAAACATTTTCAAAAATCCATTTCAACACTCTAGAACTAAGCACATTGATATAAGACATCATTTTATCAGGGAGTTGGTTGAACAGAAAATAATTAACATAGAGTATGTTTAGATAGAATATCATCTTGCAAATCTGTTTACTAAAGCATTGGATGCATCTAGATTTGAAGGCCTAAGAAAACAGATTGGCATTTGCATACAACCTAAATAGGCTCAACATCGTAAAAAAACTACATCTCATTGTACATATTTAAAAAAAAACGGAATGTTTTTATTTACATTTTTCATTTAATTGGGTGATTTGTGTGTCATTCGTGATCATATTAATCAAATCACTTTGTATATGTGCAGGATATCACTGAGATACTCAGAGGATGACGCATCCTGAAAAGATCAGTCAAAACTTGTTCTCCTAATCCCATAAAGATAAACTGTATAAAAAGGATAGGATACATCCTGACTGCTTTGCACTATAAGAGGTATTCTGATTAAGAGTCATAATTTTGACATAGACCTATAGTTAGTATCTACACTCTTTGGCACTTCATACGACCAATAATGTCTAAGGCAGAGTCTGCAAGGGTAAAAGCTACCAGTCAACTAAGTCTTTGAGTGCGTACAGCTACCTTTACCCCAGAAGACAATGCTCAAAATTATAGAAAAGTCGAGCAAGCCAAGGACTTAAAGATGTATTTTTTAAGAGTTGTTCAGATGATGATCGGTCTTCTTGTGCATCACTCATAAGTCTCAATAAGTCAGGTCCTCACAAGGTGCAAAGTGGAATATGGATTGATCGTAAAAGATAAATTCAAAAGAGATTCCATTCAAAATTAAATTCCTTCCATTGAGAACAGTTCAATTGATTGAATACTTCATGGTGTGAACTTCAAAAGGTATTTTGAGAAGTATTCAGTACTGTTAATTTAATTAATGTTGGTTCATTTCATTTGCATATGTTTGCCTGTGTGCATTAGCCCAGATGCATTTGGTACTTTAGGTGACGAATCAAGCAGGACGCATCTAGCTGAGATCAGACTCTGTGGCGATTACAGGTAAACCGCTCTTAAAATTTCTATCGGGCAAATTTTTAAAATCAACATTCTGAAACTGTTCGGTTTCCCTCTTATTTGTCAAACTTCCCTCTTTTCTCATCACAAACCCTAACTGTTTTTGAATTTCCATTCATTCTTCTAACATCTTCCTAAATCACGCTAAAAAGTCTTTGCAAGTTTTTGTGTATTGTTTTCAAGAATTTCTCATAGAAAAAGATGGCCGGCAAAGGGAAATCTACTAGTGGTGTTCGTAGAAGCAGCAGAATTTCTAAGAAATCAAGAACAGACGCAGGAACTTTTCAAGCGCCTGTGCAAAATCCGTCTCCACCACCAGTACAACTTCCGGAACCCATTCCCGAAGAACCAACACCAATCACCCAAGTTCCAATGGCGGAGATTCCGTACTATCTTGATCCGTTGACAGCAACGGTACTGTATGTTCCACCAGAGAAACGCGATCAAGCAGAACAGATTCCTAATCCACCGGCAGACCCTGTTCAACAACCACAGCCGCAACCGGAGATTCCCATTCCACCGGAAGACCCTATCACAGAACCAGAAGTACCTAATCTGGCAGTTCTAGTGGAGGTTCCAGTTCCAGAGGTTGAATCCCCGTCAAAATCAGATTGAGGACCCTCAGCTAGAGGTTGTTCAGGAAGCGATTTAGGAGGAAATCCCCAATATCCAAAACATTCTTCAATCAATTGCTAGGGAACATGAAAACCCTAAAGAAATTGGGGAAAATCAAACGCAAGGGGAGAGGAGCCCAGAAAAGTCCGCTGATGATATTGCTGAGACAGATAAAGCAATGTCTGATAAGGGTGAAGAAAACAAATCATCGTCGCATCCTGCGGAGGATTCTGAAGAAGAAGAGTCCGAGGACTCTGAATCCGATCTCCAGGACACATCTGTACCAGACAGAGAGCAGAAATCTAAATAGGTTCATGAGAAGAAATATGATCAAGATAGTGATTATAAGATGGAGGAAGAAGAAGAGAGTGCCGGTGACTCGTCTGAGGAGTCAGAAAAATTCAGCGAAAAAGAAAAAAAGAGAAGGGAAGACATTTGGAAAGGGAAACAAATTATGCTAGATTTGCCAAAACGATGACCAGTTACCAGAAGATCAACTGGGATCTAGATTGGAAACCCCAGACAATCATTAGTTGAGCAAGGGCCAGTTGGTCAGGACACGTCTAGCGAGGAGTCTACTGCAAGTGAAACACACCAATGCCAGACACATCCTGATCCAGATGATTTCAAGAGGACTAAAATCAGAGCATTAAGAGGTTCTTTTACTCCATACAGTTCGATGTAGATGTGGAAGATGATGAGAAATATAATTTGTCTAATAATGAGATTGCTGAGAACTCATTGGAATCACATGGCCAGTCCAAAGAACTGAAATTCCTTCATCCAACATGAACCAGAAATACAAACTTCTTCACAAGGTTGTTATGACAAACCTGGACCCTCTTACTCACAAAACAAAGATCAGTAGACCAAGAGCTTTGCTACTCTATCAACTGGGAACCAAATAAGAGGTTAACTGGGGGAAGAAAATCTTTGATATTATCAAAGGGTGCATCTCAAGTAGTGGACCTAGAAAATCCAAAACTTACAAACTGCCATTTTCTTGGGTGATATATAATTATTTGAAGGATTAGGGGGTTGAGGATAGAAAAGGGGATCAGTGGTCAAGACCTTTAGATCTACTCAGAAGGGATCACTGCTCGAGACTCATCTCACCCTCTTCCAGAACTCAGGTGTCATCTGGTACAGCAGATATTCAGCCAGACATTCCATTAGAGTCTTCACTCAGGCAGGACATGTCCTGTATTAGGGAAGATTTGAGTCAGCTCAGGGAATAGTTCACTGATCTTAATACTTATTATTTATTTCTTAAACGTTTTAATCCTCTGTGCAGTTTAATGGTGCATTGTTTGTTGTTGAATGGTCAAACCTTTGCATACAAGGATGAAGATATCAGTAAATTCCTTAGGAGTTTTCTTGCTGTTGTGGATGAAGAGGCTACTCAGAAGAGGCAGACAGAACAGGAGGATGATCCAGGAAAAGGAGCCAAGGAGGATGCATATGGTGGAGCAACCCCTCAAAAGAAGCAAAAGAAAAGAACAGCTAAAGAAGAGCCTGGTCAGGACAAAGACAACCAAAAGGTCAAGAAATTAAAGAAAAATCAAGATTGATGCAGTCTGAAGAAGCAGAAAGAAGGATGAAGGAGATATTCTCAGAGAGCATTTCACTGTTTTCTGAAACACTCATTTTATTTTCTAGTTTTTTACGCTTTATATTTTTAATTTCTATTTATATGTTTTATGTTTTTATGTTATGAAACTCCCTATGGTGACTACTATATTTTGCAGGAAGATACCTTTTGAGCTCTAGTATGGTTTTTCAAATCATAAGGCTCTGTTTTCACTAACTCTTCTGCAGGATTACTTTGACTTTTCTTCTTTGTCAAAAAAGGGGAGAAGATATAGTAGTAGCCCTGATAGCTGATCAGGATATGTCTCGCGTTGATACTACTGATTTGATCAGGACATATCTTGACTCGGAAGCCCTTTTTACACTTTAAACTCTGATTTATGTTTTTAATTTATTTGAGTTTGTGTTTTGTGCTCCGTGGCATACTGAGGGGGAGTTTTATTACTACGGGGGAGTGTTTACTGTTTTTACATTCTTAAACCCTTAGGAAACATTTTTGACATTTTGTACTACTATGGATTTTGAAAAATTAGAAAAGCTAAAGGGGGAGATTATTAGTACGAAAAATTCTCTCATATTGGCTTTTCCAATTTTCGGTTAAGTGTCAAATATTGTTTTAATTTGTCACGATTTTTTGCATGACATTCTTTTATGTGCGATATTATTTTTTGCCTGCAAATTGAGATGTCTTGAGCCGAAAGTTAAGTTGTGGCGTGTGTACTTAACTTAAGGCACAAGAATTTAATACATGCAAGGTCTTAATGTTTCCTAGTTGAATTAGGTTTACCATATTTGACTAGAAGTCTTAATTAGGCGCATGTTGAGTCCCATTAGAATTAGGTAAGTTTGAGTTTATGGTAATTATCTATTCTAACTTTCCTTATTCTCCTACATGAATATGGTAACATTGGAGACTTTTCTACAACAACTCAAAGACTCGCCTATATATGTAAGCTCTCTTTGTAGGTCAAAAATAACTCTCATGCGAGCAAAAAGAGCGAGAGCCGAGTTTAAGCAAGAAAGAAATCTATGCACTATCCTTAATAGCTCGACCGCAAAGAGAGAAAACAAAACACTGCCTTATTGTTGCAAGTTCATACTTGCAACCCGAACTTTATAGTTCAAACCGTGTTTATGTTTGGCAAACCCTGTGCGAGTACGTGGTAGGCTACCACTTAAGTGTGAGGGACTAATCCACAGAGGCTGAAAGTAGTTTAGGAGGTCAAGTCATCCCAAGATGAGTTCGAGAGATCTCTAGGAGCTTGATGGACGTTCCGTGAGGCGCGTTGGAGAAAGAAGGAGCAACAAGAGTTGGCTCATTGTCAAAAGGCATAAAGAGCGAGTCTTTTATAAGTTTACCATTTGTATATTTTGTGTCTATTGTGATAGCAGTTTTTATTCTTTCTCTGTACTAAAATCACCTCTTAAATTAGTGGATTTGTTTGTCCCGTGGCAAGGGTGCCCGTAGTTTTTCCCAGTTGGGTTTCTGCGTAATCATTCTGGTGTTGTTTAATTCCGTGTTCATACCTGAGCTAGACATATCTAGGTCGCGTTATACTTTACACCAGTAAATCATACCTAGGCAGGATACATCCTGACTAGTGTCTAGATAACCCACCGTATTTACATAATTTTTTTATCAACATGAAATCTCCTTTGATCACAAGTCATATATTCCATTAACACTTCTTCATTCTCGAATAAATACATGATTGTTCCCTTCATATAGTCATTCTATGCTACTTCATCTTACCATTTGCCATAGTAGCACATATTAAGGTCTCAATTACCCACTAGTTCTTCATTTCCACACTTAACTAAACTATTTCGTCCAACATGTGCATCACTTACGGAATCAAGACTTAGTTCAACTCTTTAACTTAGGATTGTTAAGTTTTTCCCCTATTTGGGCAATGCCTATTCAATAATGTTATCATATGTTTATGAAAATTTCCCATAAGGTAGAAAACTTATATAAGTCCATCATATGTAAAATTGAACTCAAGAAACTAAGTCGAGAACACCAAAATATTCTTCCACTCCCAAAATCTGTTCTCGGGTCTGCACCGCCCCTCTTCACAAAACATGTCATAAAAATCCCTACCGACGTCCAAATGGCGTCCTTCAAATTTTGGATGATTTATAGATGACTCATAGAAGATCATTTTTCAACTTGTATCTTGTTAAAATTCCACTTATACAATCAGTTATGACCTTCTAAATTTGGAAGGGCAGAAACTTCATACAAAATAATTCCTTGCCTAAGGTCCTTTTATTAAATTCATACATACATGTTTGGCCTCCTAGAACTCAATATTAGCCTCTTATACTTTCTTTTTCATTAAAGAAGACCTAGCTTCCTTTTCCAATTAACCCAAAAGCTTCATTTAATTTAACAAAATACAATGATATTCACTTCAAAGTCCCAATGAATACTTCATTCAAAATTTCCAGATACATCTAATCTATATCAACAAACTTATCATTTTCCCCTTTAAGATTCATCACAAGACACCATATAGAAAAAACCCAAATTTCTCCACTTTTAGGGTTTATGAAAATCAGCCCACAATATATAACATGAGTTAAAGATTAAAACACATCATTATTTCAACATAAACATCAATTATGCAGTCCCAAGTTATAGGAATGAACCATAAATTTAACACCCAATAGAAAATACATAAACCCAAAAATAAATAATCTCTTGGCTTAGCTACATAAATTGTCCAAGGAATCAAAACCCAATTGCCAAACCATGCCAACAAGGTACAAATCCCTCCTTTCTTTTCATGTTGTCCCATTCTCTCTCTCTCTCTCTCTCTCTCTCTCTTTCTCTTTTCTTTTCTTTTCTTTGTTTGGCCGAACCTGCTTCTGCTTCTCCATTTCCAACTGCAAGACAAATATATATAGGAATTTACTCACAAAGTCCCTCAACTTCAGTAACTAATTTAAGTTGCTCCTTGACAAATCTTATTAAACCGTAAGTTCTTCAACTATTAATTCTTCAACTAAAACCCTTTGATTAGTTGGACCTTGACCCAAATAATTAAATTTTGACCTTGACTTGACTGTTCAACCTTTGACTTTTGGTCTATAAAATTTGAAATGTCACAAACAGTATCCTTACAAGTGTGGTGATTAGTCCAAGTGTTAAGGAATCTAAAAGCAGAGGGCCTCTTGTTAATACCTCTAGATTGCAAAAAGAGGAGGGGCTGTGATCAGAGGCACTCCTGTTAAGGATAGAAAGGGAGAAATCATCCAAATTGGTCATAAATTCCAAATTTCCAAGAACTCTGTCTAATCTCTCCCACAAGCTACTGTTGGACCATGTAAATTTATCACCACAATTTCCCATTTCCATAAGACCAGATTCAGCAACAGTCTCAGCAAAGTCTTCCACCGGTTTTTTTGCACCTAATTTTAGAGTCACTTCTCTCGGTAGCCTTCAAGATGTAATTAAAATCCCCTGCAAGGAACCAAGGGCCCTGAATAGCCTTAGAAAAGTCCAAAATGCTATTCCACAAGTCCCTTCTTTTAATATATGAGCAGCTAGCATAAACTGCAGAACAAAAAACAGTTTTTTTTTTTCAAATTGATATCATGAATAGCCAAATGGACGCATTGCTCTGTGTTCCGTGTAACATTGCAATCAATATTCCTTCTCCAAAAGAGGCAAATCTTTTTATTTACATTTTCAAAAGCATGCTCAAAACCAAACTGTGTGCAAATATTCCCAATCTTCTGTTTTTCCACTAATGGTTCTAAAATAACAACCATATTTACATGATTAACACGATTAAAAAACTTGATCCTTCTTCTGGCATTATTTTTGGCGATGCCACGCACATTCCAAATGAGAGCATTAATCATATTGACACAGATGAAGAGGGTCTGCCCCAAGAGAAGTTTGATGGGATTCCTATTTCTTCCTCTTCATAACTATCATCTGAGCTGGCTGATTCTGATTTAGATGAGTCCATGATTTCTTTACCTCGAATAAGTTGGTCAAAAATCTATTTAATAGCCACTGAATTTCCCTGCTCCCTTTCAGTATCTTGTTTCTTAGTTAGTTCACCCTCTTCAGGTTCAGAAAGCGTTTCTTCCAAAATTTCAAATCTGTTTAGGGCCTCTTTTAACTTTTTTGGTTTTTGGTTCTTTTTGGGCTTCATTTTTTGTTTTCCTTTCTCGTAATTTTAATCAATCACAGGTTCGTGTACTTGGGTCTTTTTCCCTTTTTTCTTTTGTTTTCCTCTGTCTATCCTCTCAAATGGGCTTGTCAATCCCAGGTCTTGGTTTGGCCCAACCGAAAAAGCAGTTTGGTTGACTTTAATTATTTCTTTTAGGGTTCGTTTGGTATCATTTATAATTGGATTGGTTTATAATATATTTTGAAATTTGAATTTTTGGTTTTAATTTGATTAATTAAATTTTGTTGAAAAATGAAAAGTTGTTACTTGATGTGATGGGTGTGTGAGACGTCAATGGGAAATGATGACAAGTATTCCAAAAATTTAAAATTCAAAATATATTGTAAATTAATTGATGTATAATAGATACCAAACAGATCCTAAATTTGACCAATTGTGTCTTGACTGTCTCCCGCTTCTGATTTTCCTTTTCATCTTCAAATTTAAAACTTGGTCCAGAACTTTCTTTTCCTAGATTTTCTGACAGACCCCTACCTTTTTCTGCCTCAGTAGCTCTATCTA
>CAVNYN010286633.1:58924-101795 GCA_963692815.1 Nyctanthes arbor-tristis | reverse complement strand
TGATACCAGAAAGTAAACACATCAGATGTAACTGCCTGATGCATAAAAACACAAATATACACCCATGAATTCAAACCACCCACCCATGAATGGACGTGTATAGCCACAGAAAAGCAGAAACACCAGACGCAAGTCCAATTTTTGCTTCAGGGATGTTCTGTTCATCCACTAGAGTCGCAATTGCTTTCAAGGTCTCTAAGGAACAAGATGAGGGGGACGAAGCATGGCCACCCAGATCAGGTAGAACTTCTTTAATTTTTCCAACTGGCCAAGAAAACTCGAAGCCCATATCCTTGAGACTGAGTTTTATTGTGTCATCATCATCTGATCCCAGAAAGTAGGAGGACGAAAACATAATCAGCATACTAGAAAACCTCCACATATTGAAAACACCCCGCGCGCTGGGGGGCGAGGGGGTGGGGGGGGGAACATCTGGCATGCTGAAGAGGGAGATTTACTAAAAGTAAGTGCGTAAAAAATTCTCTACATATAAAAATATTCACCATGGTAAGCATATCCTATTTCTAAACGTCCAATTTATTATTCATTAATTAAGAAAATTTTAATTATAAAACAAGAGGATTTAGTATTTGTCTAACCGGCAAGCAAACAATATGGACAAAACAAGTAGTAGACTTGATTTCTTCAGATGTTCCCCAATGAAGTCGTGAATTCTCATGAAGATTAACTCACCGCATTTATAAGAGGATCATGAAAAGATACCTTAAACCTGAGAATTAGTTTTAATATTCTAAGACTTAGTAAGGTATTACTGAGCTAGATGAGAATCAGATTTTTCTGTGCACGATGAAGAAGCAGCTGTCAGAAGAATTAAGTGCTTCGTAAACATTTTAAAAATTGCTGATTGTAAAACAACATATAAGTGTTTGGTAATGATAAGAAAAATGAGATGAACATGAAGATCTCAACATTTGAAAAGGTTATAATTGAAATTTTGTCAATAAATAATGGTTAAAACTAAACGTAAAATTCCAAAAGTTACCGTTGTACTGCTCTTCAAATTTTACTGCAAATGAAGAAATGGTTTCTTCTATAAGAAATTTTTTACGAGTTACCAAACACCTAAAACTGCTTCTGCTTCTAGAGCTCCAAT
Organism: Nyctanthes arbor-tristis; assembly: GCA_963692815.1. NCBI lineage: Eukaryota > Viridiplantae > Streptophyta > Magnoliopsida > Lamiales > Oleaceae > Nyctanthes > Nyctanthes arbor-tristis. The sequence continues at coordinate 100,681 of CAVNYN010286633.1, read as the reverse complement.
AGCAATTCCAAACTTAGCCTAACTTAAAGTGTCAATTCAGTGGTCCGACATTGCCTCTAAGTTCACAACCAGCCAAAATTAACAAGTTGCACAAGGATGACAAATATTTAAACAATGCAATATAATCTACCACGCAGAATATTATCATCCTCGTCTCCTAATGCATTATAAAGACACCAATCACAAAAATGTTCTGGAGTGTTAAGTTGTTGCAAATCTGCATTTTGTTACATGAAGTTTCAAAAATGTCAGCCATGACTACAAGAAATCAAGTTCAGGATTCAAATGTTATAATCTATATCTTCAAAAGTAACCCTTATTTTTTTTTTTTTTTCCTTTTTCATTTTTTCCCTTCTTTTTATTTTTTTTTTTTGGGAGTGTCAAGTAACCCTTATTTCAAATAGGAAGCTCATATACAAATATAGAGGCAACCAAGGCAGAATCATTGTAAACTCTCAGCCCTTTGATTAACAATGATAAACTCATTTCATGTTGATCCATTTTAAATGTGTGTACTGAAACTTCAGAAAGTACATTTGGCTTATCTTTAATGCTCTAAACCTTTTAGCGTTTGCTTTGGAACAAGAAGGCAGATTCTTTGACAGAAACAAGAGAAGCCAAACATGATCTTGAACTGGATATGTATTATAACATAAATGGAATTACATTTTGTGATTATTTGCACAATGCTGCAATAAATTGTACATTATGGATATGGGATATTTGTGAGGTTCAGCAAGGGATTACATAGTTTGAATATTTTAAATGTTGAGGAATTAGACTTTCAAGTATATCTTGAAGATGAATACATAATAAAATTCCTAATCTCCTCATTTGGGAAGCATACAAGAATCAGAAGGGAGCTCTAAGCAAATTTAGAAATGAAGGGAAAATAAGCTAGTAGACTGGGAGCGGAAAGCTAGATTATGCATTTCAAGACCATCTACCGCCCTCTGAAATTAATAGATAAACATTTAGGCGAAAAGGTAGAATGAGAAGATAAAGTAGAGAAAGGGAGTAAAAGTTCTTTTCTCACAATATAGAAAATAGAGATGGTTTGGAATCTTTTCCTGTCCACTACCTGAACTGCCGAAGAGTAGACGTCCCTGACTATATAATGTGAGAATTATGAACTACGGGAAATATGTATCCACGCAGAACCCAATTACTAAAATTTGCCAAGAGGTTAAACATTGCAGATAAAATGTCATAATTAATCAGAATCACATACAAATAAAAAATGTATTTTAAACAAATGAAAATTCTATTGCGAGAATTCAATAAGGGGAAAAGAGTTTGCAGATAAAATCAATTACAGTTCCATATATACAACCGCTCAAGTGAAGAAGCTCAATTTCTAGAATCAAGGAATAGAAAACTGCATGTAGGATATCCTAGCTAATCAGAACTAAAAAGAAATAGTAAATCTGCAGAGACACAGATGAAACACCACTTGCAAGAATTCACTAAAAAGGGGCGAGAAAAGTGAAGATAGAACATACTAACTAATCACAACTCTTACATGAATCTCAGAATTTTCACAATCAGGTACAAAACAGAAAACCTGGATGCTAGAGTTCATCAACATCAAGTGAAAAGAAATCCATAGATAAAATTAATCATCATCTAAAACGAAAGCTAAAAATTCACTACTAAATACAAAGCCACTTACTTGAATTCATTATTACGGGAAAATCAATTCGCACAGGTATTATTCTCAACTAATCAGAACAAAATCATAAATAGCAATAGTAGCTGATCAAATTCAGACATATAAGATACGCACCAGAAGGTGTTGGGAAACGTAGAGTCACGTAGGTATAGAGATCAATAGCAGCAGCAACAGCAGTAGAACCATGAACCACCGCATGTTCACCAGCAAGTATAATTTTCCCAGGTGCTCTGGCTCTCACCTCCATTTCAATTTCTTTGACCCAAAACGAATTATCCAAAAGAAGATAGGGAGAATCTACCACAACGGATTCAAAAAACCCCTTTTTGCCTATAAATACGAGTAGTGCCGTCAAGGAAAATGGTGGGAGAGTCCTACTTGGTTGGCGACTGAGGACTGAGGTAGGTGGCGGAGAATTTCATGCGTTAAGTTATGCCTCCTCAGATGCAATATTTTGGTCGCTTTCGGGTGGATAGTATTTGGAATGTATAAATAATCCGTTCCCCAATTCGCGTGGTGGGCGAGCGTGAACTTATGGCGTCTTTGGTTTGGATAAACTTTAGGAATTTGTTGAAATTTACTTTTGATTAATAATTGATGACTTTTAACTTGTCTGCTACACAGCTTATTTTGCGATAGAAATCGACTGCAAGGTTTTGAGGAAGGAGATGAAGACGATTTTTGGGAGAATGAAAAGAAGAGCGTGACAAACTCTATTTTGAAATTGTCAGGAGAAGAACTCATTATAATTAGAGGTTAAACAATTTTAACTTATCAGACCCCTTTATATAATTGTCAAGAGAAGAATTCATTACAATTAGAGGTTAAACAATTTTAACATATCAAATCCCTTTGTATCACTAGTCACTGTCACTGCTCTAAAAACATTAACGCATTGAAGCAACACTTTAATTCGAGAAAATAACAATTTATGAGAAAGCGCAAGCAATCTAAGGGAAGACACGAAATATGAAGCACATGCTTCAAACCTAACCTCAATTTTTATAATTCTTTCCAAAGTATCATATTAATACTACAATTTCTGAACTTCTAAACTTGATCCTCGACTCATTACACTCGTAAATTTGGTTATACATTTCCATACCTTTGTCTCGCGTTGCCAACCTCTGCGATGTAAAAATTCATATTAGTGGGATAATATCAACTAATAGGAAAAATAAAGTGATGACATTGGCACCAAAGAGGTAAGTTATTATTTTTCATTGATTCATGTCAATTGGTTAGTAAGTTATCCTACCAAGACAATGACAAGATATCTTTTTCTTGTTTTAAAGAGTTGTTATATTTCAATTTATTATTAACCTTTTCAAGTTAGAAAATAATGTAAAATTAGACGTTTAACATCATAAATAATGTTAAACGGTTACGCAGAGTGCATTTAGACACATCACGTCACATTAATTGACAACAGGTTATATTACCTGTAAGTTTGATGCGTCGTGTTTAGTTGCACTAAACGCAGACCCCTGTCGCAATTTATAACCGTGAGTCTGATTTTATATATCACTACCCTTTCCAAGATGCCTTAAAACATTTCTTAATTTCTGACGTAGATGCACGCACCAGAGAGATGCGTTGAAGCGAACTGTCTGTCTTGTGAAGTGGGTACCCAAAGACGTGTTAAACAACAGAATAATAATAGTATATAAAGCTTCCAATTTTGAACAACAATTTACTGCATTAATGCTGGAATTAATGGCACATATAAACAAAGCACTCAATTGTTTATGGCGATTGGCGAAGCAAAGATAGTCCCGCTATTTGTAGGAAAAGTATCTCTAATGCACAAAATGTACATGAGAAGAGAGTGATAGATGTTAGATGTTTATATATTAATATGGTGTTAAAGTATCTTATCCCACATTAAAATGGAAACGAAGTTTTGACTACTTTATTAGTGTGTTTTGTAAAAACTTAATATAAAGAAATAAAGGTAGATTATGTTAGAATTTATTACATATATTTCCTTGGGCCTGGGTCGTTGGGGTCTTTGGCTCTTATTGACCACGAATGTATTTCTTTTTATTTTATTTTTATATATCTCAAATTTATGAAATTTCGTTTTCAGTTAATTCAGTTGATATCAAGAGTTGTCAACAAAATTCTATCCGGTCTGAAGGGTTGCATTTGATCAACAAAACTTTATCATACATTTTGAAGTCTATAAAAGGGAACCAATCCAATAGAATTATTCATCCCGTTTTTGAATAATAACTTTCATGTTCTGTCCATTCCCATTGAGAGAAAATAAAATACTTAACATTCTCTAGGACCTGAATTCGAAGTACTCGATTTCTAAGTAACAGATTGTTGAATCCTGATAGCAAAACTCTCATTAAACTATAATCACAAGGAGTAGGGGCGAAATTTTATTATAGGACATAGTTTATCTAGCCTCAATCTATATTCAAGTCAGTGATTCTGTTCTATTTTAATTTTTGTTCATTTCTTTAATTCTTTCTGTTAAAAGTAATCTTTGCATTCACTTATTGCTTCTAACAATAAATGCATAAATTTAGTTTTCCTCACATTTTAAATACTATTCAAAACATGTAAAATTTGTCAGCATAAGTGATAAGTCACAAAAACTAGTCATGATCACTTAGAAAACTCCTTTATTTTTTTAGGATAGAAAATGAAAATTGATAATGATCTAGATTTCAACATGGTGTTCAGTGATGGTGGGAAAATGATGATAATGAAACAGTTCTTCCAAGTAGATAGATCATATTCAATTTTTAGAGTCTGATGATTCACGTGGCGGCCATTTAACAAAAATTGCCCCACAGAGTGATCTGATCAAACTCCTTAGAAAATTTGGATAATATTGAAAGACACACCGCCTAATTAGAAGTGCTGCTAGTCTGTACCAAATTTAGCTGTAACTTTCATTAGTAACCAAATCTTTTCACATTCGTGTTTCTATAATTTGAATTAAACAAGATTTTTCAACTGTTCGATGCACGGAATGTGACCTAGTGAAAATGTTATACTTCAAAAATAGTGCGATATGAGTTAATACTTGATGTCGTAAAACATATATAAAAAATATAACTTACACAAATAGAATATGGATTGTACAATAGCAAATATATATATATATAAGCATAGTTTAGTGGGCTCAATTGATTGTCGGGCACAATTATAAACAATTTTCCTGCTCATTGTCTGGCTTTTTTAGAAAACTAATTTGCTGACGTCAACATTCTATTACTATACTTTTCCTTATTGTTATATTTTTCCTTTTAATAATTTAATTTAATATTTTTATTTTGGGACACTATTTACATATTATGTTTTGATTAGGTATATCTCATATTTGCCTAATAGATTTCAGTTTTACTTTGTTCAATCGTATAATTTCATAATTTTATGTTCTTTTACTCAATTATATTTTACTTTGCCAGCATTATATGTCCATAAAACGCACATGTGTAAAACTAATATAGATTATGCTATTGGGTTTTATTGTCTTTAAAGGAAATAAAGAATAAGAATTAATAAAAAATTATTAGTTCCATTATTATACTTTTCCTTTTAATCATTTAATTTAATCTTTTTATTTTGAGACTCTACCTACATATTACATTTTAGTTAGGTATATCTTATATTTAGATTTGAATTACAAGAAAATAGATAATATATCAATATAGATTTCAATATTATTATTATACTTTTCCTTTTAGTCATTTAATTAAATATTTTTATTTTGAAACTCTATCTACATATTACATTTTGGTTAGATATATCTCATACTTACCCAATGGATTTCAATTTTACTTTGTTCAATTATATAATTTCATGATTTTATGTTCTCATATTTTACTTTTTTCATCATAATATATCCGTAAAACGCACGTGTGTGAAGCACAGTATGTCTATTATTGCACGAGTGTGAAATTGATATAAAATTATACTATCGGTATTATTGTCTTTAAAAGAAATAAAAAATAAGAATTAATAAAAACTTATTAGTTCAACGAGATAGCGACGGACTAATAACAAGAATTTAAAATTATATCATTAAAATAAAGAATCGATTGTATACCACTTGCAAACGTATGATACACATTAATTCTATAGATGTTGTGTTTTTTAGTTTCTTTATGACTTTAAGCTTGATAAACACAATTATGTTATATTTTATGTATAAAATTCCTTTAGAGCTCTACCTGTGCAACATAGGAGTGGAAATCTAGTAGTATATAATAGCAAACATATACGAATAATAAGCAGATACTGGTTCTTATTGTATACAATTAGGAAAACCATCTAAAAATACAAATTAGTAAGAACTATAATAACTCAAACAAAGACACAATAAAAGATTGATAACAATATTGATTAATCCGTAGGAATTGATATTTTAGGAGTCAAGTTGATAATGTTACTCATTCAAATGTATAACATGTAACATGATCAAAGGAGATATAAACTGAATGAATTATATATCGTTATGATTAATGTGAAAATGTGTACTAACAATAATAATAACAACCTTTATAGATTGATAACTACTCAATTCAGTATACATTACATAAATAGCAACTGATACTATCATTTGGTAAATTGACATATTATTTTTAAGTGAAATATATTACCTTTAAAAACTTCATCGATAATTAGTGTTTGCATGTATAAAAAACTTAAGCTTACAAAAGTATATAGAACATTGCGATCTAATAAAATTTCAAATTCTATATGCGCATATGTCACACCTCAGAACTATTGATAAGCTAAAAATAATAAAAATTAGAATCTTGCAAGCAATTATAAGAATATCTCATACTTATCAACTTCCATAAATGAATTCCAACTGAGTAAAGATTTCAAATGAGTGTATGCGAGCGTACGAAAAAAAATGATGTTAAGTGTGTGTGTATTCTAACTACAGTTAACAAAAGTCAATTAACACGGGTTCACTATTGAATGAGGAAAATGGCTTGTATTACCATGACTTACTGTAGACAATACATGGAATATGGTAAGTCTGCTAACACAGAACGATAAGTGGAAACACCAACCATCTAAGAACAAATCAAAAATATTACAAAAATAGAGTTACATTGAGAAAAGTTAAAACAATAATTGATAAATGAAAATAGAATACTATGGAAAAACTGAATTAACAATAAAAGACACAACTAAGGAATTAAATATGTGCAATATTAATTAACTTACAATGTTAATCCAAATTTCTAAAAACTTCAATGAACATAACATTGACAATTTTGTTACTCCAGTACCCATTAGTATCAGAAATCATAGACTTCAACCCCCCATTTGACTTGTTACTCGAGAAACAGCAACATAGAGTTGACCATAAGTAAAAACTGGTCCCTTCAAAAGAACCCGTATATAGGAAAGTGATTGTCCCTGGCTCTTATCGATTATCATTGCATATGATACCATTAATGGGAATTGACGCCGTTGAAATGTAAATGGCAATCTAATGTCAGACGGTGTCAAAGTCATCCTTGGTATTAAAAAATCATCTCCTGCATTGGGACTAGTTAAAATCCTTGCTTCTATTATATGATGACCCAGCTTGGTAACTATCAATCTTGTCCCATTACATAGACCAGCCATGGGATCAATGTTTCTCAACAATATCACTGGTAGACCGACTTTCAACCGAAACTCATGATCTAGGAACCTGAAAGATCGTACTATTCAAATACTCAGGTATGTGCAGATCTTTAACTAATTCACAATATGAATCAGATTTGTAGGTCACATCTGAGCTCAAGTAAATCTTTTCAGCGGACGGATTTAGCAAAAAAATATGTTCATTGACTAAGTCAACGACATCAAGTGTCGATGCGAGAATAACTCTGCCATTTAGGAATGTACTATCACAACAATTGACTAAGAAATCAGGATATGTGCTATTAGCTATTGAAGTCACTGGATCTCTTGAGTCATAAGCCAAAAGGTCATCAGGAATTTCAATATCAGCATAACCATCATTTTTGCCAGAAACTATACCATCACCAATGCTTGAAATCTAATTTGAGAATGCTCTCAACTTAGTATATTTGTTGCCATTCTAAATACCTTCCAATCTCATGTTTTTCATCTGTTTCAAAACTTTATAGTGATTCTACAAATTTGACAAATTAATAAATAAATTCACAATGTCTTGTTTGCTTCCCTTTGGTATAACAGGTAGTATTGGCTAAGGTCACCTTCAAATACTATTGTTTTACCTCCAAATGGTTGACTCATACTAACCGGGTTATGTTCTCGTAGGATATCACATATACTTCGATCAAAAGGCTCAAAACAATACATTTTCATCAACGGTGCCTCATCCTATATGATAAGACGAGTTATCAATGCAGCAAGTGGGCTTCCTTGTTTGATGTTGCAAGTATATTCTTCAGTTAGGTTGAGCTGGATCGCAAATCTAGAATGCGCAGTTCGGCCTCCTCACAAAAAGAGAGATGCAATATTGCTTGAAGCTACATTTAACACAACATCTCTTTTAGACCTCAATGTGATCAACAGAGTGTTCCAAATGAATGTTTTGCTTTTCCCTCCATACTTATTCCAAAAAAAAAAAAAAACAAAAAACAAAACCCAAGCGGGAGTTCAGATAGATAAAACCTGAATTTAGCAGGATTAAAATCAATGCTGACGGTAATGTGGGTGGGAATATGCATACTGCCGCTGAAAGTATTGCTAGTAGGCCTAGGCGTCTGGTTGGGTGGGTCGGATTTGGCCCGGACTTGAGCGGAACCCGACATAAAGTCAGTTTGCCAAAGTGTAAATCGAGACTGACCTGACGGGCCGGTCAACCCGACCCAAACCAACCCACAATGGGTCGGCTTAGGTTGGGTTGGGTTGTGGGTTGGGATCTTTATTTACTTTTTTATTTTTCAGCTTTAATGTTGGACCATGAACGATTTTCAGCCCAATTTTTTAGCTTAAATGTTGGGCCAAATCTAAACAATTTTCAACCCATTTCTATTGTAGGCCCTAATTACCTAATGACTTTAATGAGCAAAAGTGAGAAGATTAGGGTTTCAAACAAAAGACAAAGTTCTAGAGAGAGAGGGAGGGAGGCGCGGCAGTGAGGCAACAGACGCTAGCAGAAGACACGTAGCAGCAGGTGCGACATCGTAAGACGAGTAGCAACAAGCGTTGCAGCGGCAAACGCGTAACAGCAGGAGTAACGATGATTGAGGCAGAGCACAGCGGCACTGGTTTCAGATAGTTTTGTGGCGGGTTATTGACAAGTTGAAAACTCTTTCAAAAGCTCCAGAGAATTAGCTCTATTGTTATTTGTTGATGTATGATGTATGAGTAGTATTTAGGGTTTCAATTTTGAATTCAGGATAGGAATCTGATAATGAATTGTTTTCTCGAATATGGACTATGAAGAACTGTAGCACAAATGCATTATTAAAAAAAAAGCAAAAAAAAAAAAAAAAAAGCTGGTTTAACTGGTTTAATCGAACTGGGTTTTAACCGAACCGCTAAATCCGCGAACCGAACTGGACTGACTTGGTTTGGCCTTCTACGAACAGCGAACCAATCCGTTGATATCAAAAACTGAACCGAACTCGCCCGAACCGGTTCTAGAGGTTTTTCGGTTTTTGGTTATAATGCCCACCCCTGTTTACTAAAGACCATGTTGGGGTACCTATTCTTGCTTTTGGTTTGAACTTGGAGTTTGATTCTATTACTAAGCCTATATGTGTATTCAAACTGACTTTTATTCAGGATCAGATTGAACTATCTTATACATGTATTGAAACTGTCTGTAAGGCTGCTATTAGTCTCATTTTGAATGAGACGGCCCCTTGAAAATTTAGTATAGCTTTGCTGAAATTAGACACTTCTTAAAGAAGTATGAAGCGTCACTAAAACGTAGTTGAAGAGAGGGTGACTGGGCTGCAGATTGTATGGCAAATGAAGGACACAAATATATGGGATTAAGGTGCTTATGACTTTAAATTATTAAAATCCATCAAATATGATTAAAATTATTTAAATTGATCTAAAATAATAGAAAAAAGAAAAGTCTCGCAGCACTTACCTGTCGATCTTGTAGAACGAAGTCAAGAGAAACGTTCTCCTCCTGTGTAAACTTCGACCGCACATGCCATCGTCGAACTACCCACACAACAGATTGCCACTTAGCATATCGTCATCAACATCACTCAGCAAAAGCATTTCAGAATTCTTCAAGTCCATTTCAATTCACCACGAAATCGTGCCTAGAACTGATAAAACCCCTATGCTTTAACTTTCAAATGCCACAGAAATGTCTAGAAATAAGCAGGACTCTATTGGTAGTATAAAACAGTAGTCGATAGGTCTTAGGGTTCATATTCATTTGGGGAGTTTGAATATGAAAAATCCATTAAAAAAAGGGGTTTCAAAAACGAATAACTCGTAGAGATATCCCTAATTAAGGTAGAATTGTGTAGGATACGACCGCCATAGATATAAGAGGATTCATTTATGAAGTTTGAATATGAAAAATCCCTAAAAAAAAGAGGGTTTCAAAAAGGAATAGCTCGTAGAGATAATCCTTAGTTGAGGTGGAATTTGTAGGAGACGACTGCATAGATAGAAAGAGGAATTTCGATTGTGATTGGGTTACCAGAAAGGAATGATTTGCTGCTTGAAGGTAAGGATGAAAGATGAAATAGGGCGGCTGAATTACTTCTTTAAAGATGGTGCTTATCGGGTCGGGTAGATGAATGATGAATTAGGTCGTGAACATTGGGGCTAGCGGACGAGAGACGAAGGTGAGTCCCAACTAAATCAATTAAGTTAAGCGCATTAGAAATAGTTCAGCAATTTGTGGTACATTCAATGAGTGTCTGACAAATTGTGTTACGTTGTCCGACAGGCTTTAGGTGAGAATAATTAAGCTAATCCCTCCAGATAATTAATTAATTGTATCAGACAAACTCTCTTTTAATATATATATATATATATATTGCTTATTAGAATTTTCATATTATTATCTTTTGCACAGTTTTAAAATTGTACTTAGTATTATTGTTTCATAAATCTTTTGTGGCTCTCCTACGTCAAATATAGACCAAAAATTAGTTTTTTTGTGTCCATTCATATCATCGTGCAACCACGTATGAAAAGCTAGTTTCTAGTAAAGGAGGTATGATTGATAGAAATACAATAACAATATACCTAAATGAGAAGAAAACAAGCTCTTGAGAGGTCTGCTACTAGAGGTGTTGGTAACCTTTTGATACATAATAAATCACTCGAAATAGTAATAATGAGATAAGTTTGACACTTTGATTATATAGGCTTCCAATTTTGATAATCATTTTTTTCTAAAACTTGATGGAGCTTTGTAAAATATAAATATGGTTCGATTAATACTTTGATCTTTTAAATTAATTAAGTACTTTAACACTACTAACACTAGGGTTCAATTCCACTCCTCTATAATCCCTCTATAGTATATTTAAAAAAAAAAAAAAACTACTAATACCTTACTGTGGCATATTCATTCATAATAATAATCTTTTAAACTTGATATTTCTTTCAAAATACAAATTTGACAAAGAGACTTGCGAAGGCCCTTTACATTACAACAAAATAATGAAAACTGGGCTTTTTATGGCACATTAAAAATGGAGTGGGAGACTAGCTCGTTACAGAAGTGGGCAATCGCCCAATGGGTTCAAGCACAAGCCTAAAATATGTTGGGGAAGTTTTACAAATATCCTAAATTTTGAAAGAATAATTAATGCTAAATTTTATATGAGTATCCAATTTAAATAAATAGCATTTCTATTAGTTATTGAATATGGGAGTGTCTTGTCATGTATTTGTTATTAAAAATGATTCTTTTTGAATATAAAAAAAGGACAAACAGTGTGATAAAATAGACTTTTCAAAATAATTTCATGATTAACGGCACATCTCCAGTGTAAAAATTTTAACCAGTTTGGAGAATGCTCTTCAATTTAGATAAATAACACTATTCAAACTTAGTTGGGTATTTATGTGAATATTCCGAAACTAGAGTAGCAACCTTCCAAATTTGTTGTGATCTATCTAATAATAAATTGTCTATTATAATTATAACTTTAGAAGTTGCATTATTTTGTAAATTTATTTGTCCTTTGCACATGTTACAATTCAAATTAATACTTAAGCATATACGCATGAACACATATTTTGTTGGCCACTCTAAAAATGGTAGAGTCTAAAAGAGAAGAAATAATGGAATGTGTCCCCGATTAACTTTCTTCTTGGGTATACTTGACGTGTTATGACTCAATACACTTAGACTTGTGAGTTGACATTTACGATAAAAGTCACTTATCATCAACTCAATATTATTTTTTTTTTATTTAAAATTTTTATCACTTGCCCAGAAAAGCTCAAAGCAGTTACCCTACTCACCTCAAATGCACTTACATATCATTTATCTTTTACATAAGACGTGTAATACACGCAGTTATTATCTGTTGCAAAAAAGAATATAATAGACACATGGACACACTGCATTGAAGTCTACATTTTACCACAAAATTTAGCATATAATGCATGTAAGTTTAAGCTTTTCTATTGAGCTAGATCAGGCTCTGTTTATAGAGTCTGACTGTCAATAGAAAATAATCACCTCACATGTCAATTGAACTAGGGAGTCTAACTGCTTTCCATGTGGCAGTTTACATGTGAAGTGACTATTTTCTATTAATAATCGGGCTCCATACACAGAGCTCGATCTAACTCAATATAAATTAACGTAAGTTTATCATCTGGCCTCAAGATCAATTATGGTCGTGTGTGAGTTTCTTCGTTACTAGGACTCATTCCAGTGAAAAATCCTAGTTTTTTGGATTCAGCAAATATCCTCCCTCATTTCCTAACATTAACAGCATAGAGGATGTCATTAGCCTGTCTTCTGCTTTTTTTTTTGAACGCATAATAAGCCCACGTGAATACATCTTTTCACTTGAGACTCAACTTATGAATCCATCAAACGCTCATCCATTAGTTCCATAGCCTTGTCTTCATTCCTAAGGATCCAGGCCTTCAGGCCATCAAAAATTGCATCATTTCATGATAAGACATTCTTAAAATTTTCTTCCAAATAAAATAAATATTAGTATAGTTATCGAAAAATTACTTAGCACTGCTTACATATCTTAGAAGGCGGTGGCTATGTTCCATATGTCTGAAACCACTCATCTTTTGGCCACTCACTATCTCTAGCATGACAACTCCAATACTGAAGACGTCTGACTTCATTGAGAATGTGCCATGAAAGGCGCATTCAGGTGCCAAATAGCCAACGTAATATAGTTATTATTGGTCATAATTAAGTTCTTGTGCCAAAAAAAAAAAAAAATCTCATCTTTAATTACCTCGTGTTAATTAAGAGGAGAGAAACTTACAAGGTCCCCACAACTCTTCTTGTTTTTGCAACACCTTAATCCGCTTCCATGATCCTTGCTATGCCAAAGTCAGAAATCTTTGGATTTAGATTTTCATCTAGCAAAATATTGTTTGCTTTGAGATCTCTGTGGATTATCTTTAACCTGGAGTCATGGTGAAGATAGAGCAATCCCCGTGCAATCCCCATAATAATATTGAAACACTTTGGCCAAGACAACTTTGTCCTTGTATCTTGATCCACAAAAATATTAAATAGGTCTTATGAGATATGATTTAAAAAAGAAGAAATAATCAAAAATTGAAAATGACAGAGGAGTTGGTTCCATGAGATCAATTCACGCCAAAAATAAAAGTATCCAAGCTTTTATTCGGCAAGTACACATAGATTAACATCCTTTCCTCTTGTTTAGCGCAATATCCCAAAAGTTCGACTAGGTTTCTGTGTTGGAGTTTGGCAATCAAATTCACTTCAGTTTTGAATTCTTCAAGTCCTTGTGAAGATGTTTTCGATAATCTCTTTCCTGCTATTTGCTGTCCATCTGATAAGTAACCTGTAATTAATTAATTAATTATAAATTAATAGGATATATATATGTTTATGTAAAATGCAGAAACTTGCACATCTCATGTCCAGTGTTACCCGGTAAACAAGACCATAACCACCTTCGCCAATCTAGTTTTCACTAGAGAAGTTACGTTTAGCAGCAGCTATCGTTGTCAAATTAAATGAAGGTAAATCAACATCTTGGGCAAATAGTTCATATCTTGTAAAATGAATTATTAGGATTTTATTTAGAGAGAGAGAGAGAGAGATTAAATTTTTTTCTTGAAGTACAATTAGTTTCTACATTGTAGCTGTACTACTGCACATAAATATGTGTCCTACTAAAACATAACTCAAATAAATCAATAATACATTGAATAAATCAATAATATAAACCCCTATATAGTAGATTATAAATGTAGACAAACCTCCAGATAGGAGGGGATTGAACCTGGGACCATTAAGTCTCAGGACCTCAACCTTAAGCCTCTAACTAAATGGGCTAAGGCCTTATTGACGAACACGGGAGAGAGAGGGAGATAGAGGGAGCTTAATTTGTTAGAAGACGATTAATTAATTAATTATAATGCTAGTAGTCTTACCTTGTCTCCTTTGTCTTAATCGTACAAGTATGCCCCAACATATTAAACCAAATATAATTAGCACTCCAACAGCAGTCAATATAGAGATTAGCAGCTTCTTATCTAAATTATTATTAACAGATTCTACAACCAGGAAATTAATTAACTTAGATGTCATGTCTTTGCATGCCGAGATATGATCATATAATCTTATCTTATATATATATATATATATATTAAAATATGATAGTGGTTATATGCAAGTTTTCCCGCCAAAACCACCATCCTACTTTTATATACTTCTTTTATCTTTTTATTTTATAATAATAACAATAACAATAATAATAATTATCCTTTCTCTTTAGAAAAAAGTAATACTCATCCATCAGTTACATTTTGCTATTATTTTATTTTATAATAATATATAAAATTTATATATATTTTTATTCTATATATAATATGATACTTATTATCCATTAATTTTTGTTATACATATTTTATTAATTTTTAGGCTATCTTCAAAGATTTAATATTTCTTCAAAGTTCTAACAGTTGATAAACAAATTTTAAGTATTGGATTATTGGGGCTTCTTCTTATTTCGATTAATTAAGTGCCTATTCGGGAAATTTGGAATATAATAATAAAGTAAATTTAAATCAGTTTCAAAATTTTTACTTTAATTCAGTACGATAAATCACACGTCATAAAACTTAGGAATATATGTTTAGTACATTACTAAATTTATTATCTATTTTTCTTTGGAAACATATATATTGATAAAAATTGAAATTGAGAGGATATGATAGTAATAACATTTGATGATAATGATTTAGAACAAAAATAAAAAATTCTTTTAATTCTTTTTAGAACTGAAAGTTTTTAAAAATTAATTGTGGGGTTAAATGGTAAATCATATAGAATTTATCATTTATTGTAATATTACTTCACTTGGGTCTTTTAGAATAGGAGACTGTGTACTTTAGATTTTTTAGAGTAAATTTAATAAATAGTGATTAGAAATGAGAAAAATATTTTTTCTATAAATATATAGTGGAGAATAAATGTGAAAAATAATTCAATGAATGTGAAAAATAATTCATTCTGATAAATAAATATTATCCACATCCTATTGAATATCAATAAGGATGTGGGTATAGGGTAATTTTGGAGTTGTATAAAGTTTGTCTCTCTTTTCCATGGTTTCTTAGTTTCCATATTCAATATGAAATTAATTTTGTAAAAATTTCTCATTCTCATTTTTATTACTTAATAGTATTGTTCTATGAATGCCAATTTAATTAGCTTTATGTCAAGAAAAAAATATTGTGTGTTTCAATTTGATTCTATTTATGTAAATTAGTAACATATGTATATGAGTGAGTAGTACGCAATAAAATTATGATTACTTAGTTTTTCAAACTACTATGTATTTTTTTTCTTTTTTGCTAATTATTCTATTCCGTGCAAGGCACGGGTATATAACTAGTATAAATTATATACGTGCCTAATTACACAAATAAATAATCGTACATGAAAGTGGCACGCGTATGTAGAAATCCTTATCCAACTTGTGATGTTGTCCAACAGGCTCTCTTATATTCAACCAGATCTCCGAACCATATCAAGCATACATCGTCTCCATTAAACCAAAGAGTGGCATAAGCTGTACATGAACAATTCTAGGAGCACTGAGCATGTCATTTAAGGGAAGTATTCAACTCAAACTGCGATATATGATCAGGAAGGGTAGCGTCAACCTTAAGAAATCCGTCTCATCTGTTGTCGCAATTTGGTGGCTTAGTTTTGGTGCATCGGATCCGTTGGACCAATCTCGTAAGTCCCAATCATTTTGACAGGTAAGCGCATATCCCTTGAGACACTTGTATCTTGTTACGATATTAATTTTGCAGATACCATTTCGAACACACAAATTATAAATGAGTAATGCTATTTAGCACCACTGGTACTTGACACCATATCAAAGTGGCACTAAATGATAAGTTGAATTAAGTGGATCATTTATTTATTCATTTAATTCTACTTATCATTTAATGACACATTGAATGCCACATAGACTGGTGTCAAGCACCACTGGTGCTACATAGCATTATTCATTATAATTATCGCATGGATTCTGTGGTGTTGTAGAAACAACATTCCACCCATTTTTCCTTTTGTTCATCTTATAGTGTTTGAGGAAGCCTTCTCTGTCTAAAGTATTCTGGTGATCAACCAAGTGCTGTTATAAGCATAAGAAAGAGAAACTCTCTCCTAATCAACTACCTCATTTAGATGACTAAATGGTGTATTTGGAGTAGGACTATTCCAAAAGACTTGTCCATTCCGGGGGCCAAGACGATACTATTTTACCTTACCCTTGTAGATTACCAGTTGGAGGCTACAGTATGTATGTGGTGTAAAATTCTTCTTCCTTTTCAGTTTTCTTTTTTCAGATTTTAGGGTTGAATGTGTAAAATGTGTTCTTGTGTGCCTATTAAAATCAAGTTTTAACGGTGATGTGTGAATGTAATGTGGTGCGTTAAATAAAAATTGTAGTGGTAACATAAGTACCCTTAAGAAAATCTACATCTAACAAGTTATATATATATATATATATATCATTCAGTGAATCATTCACAATTCCCATATCTTCCTTCCCCTGCGTCCCACCTACACCAACCCAAAAAAAAAAAAAAAATTAGAAAAAAAGGAAAAAAAAAAAGAGATCACATATTAGTTATATATTATAAGTACTTAGCTATTATTCGACCATTCAAATGAATAAAATATAAGTGGTCCTTTTCACCATCCGGTATGAGTGTGGATATATATACACACACATATAGAGAAATATTGCATACCAATTTGTTCCTATAAATCTTTTAAAATAATGGTGAAGTTGGAAACAGATAAGGGTGATAGCAACATTTTTCAATGTTATTGAGAATAGATCAAAATTTCACAAAACTCCTTGTGAACGCTATATAAATACTATAACAGTTTGTTGAACTAGCTTTAATGTTAGAGCATATTTATAAAAGTTGAATTTTTTAGAGAATGCTGAGTGATGATGTAAACGAAAGTTTATTAGAAAATATGAAAATCAGTATTTTTTAGGGAAAATATATATGTGGTTGGTATTAAAATTTGAATTTTTAACCAATTTTTTGTTATAGATAAGCTCTCTAGAATAGGTGATGGAGACTTTGAGTCAATTTTCTATCTATAATCTTTCTCCAAGGATATATACAAGAAAATGACTAAGCTTTCCCGTCGAAAAGAAAGAAAAAGACTAGACCATTTGGGGCATTTTATTGAACACATTGATTACCACCACACTTATTATATAGTACTTTATTTTTGGGGCGGTTCTTTGAACTCTTGAAGGTAATATTCATCAAAAAATTTGTACAAAGAAGAAATGTGTGTCCATACAACTTCACAAACATCATCTTCTTCCTCATCTCCCACTCTAACTTTACTGTCAGAATCCACTACTATGTAGTGTACTCTAGTAAATATTTCGAAATCAAAGTACAATTCTTGCGCGGATAATTCTAATTGAATAAACTTCCTAAAATTAGCATAACTCACTGTATGACAAGATATGTTGTATTAATAATAAATATAGAAAATTGTTACGAGCTAGTTTGAGGCCTTGCCTAGCGGACAAGGTTGAGACCCTAAGTTCAATTCTCACCAATTGGGCAACTTTGTGGGTTTCTGGCTAACATTATGTTGGTTTGTACTATTACTTTGTTGGGCTTATTAAGGTGTGATTCTATACATATTAAATTTGTATTGGCGGATCAATTGTAGTGTCCGACACAAAAGAAAATTATTATGAATTTGAATTTGATAAATTTACGTAAGTGAATAGCCCTCTTGTGAAAATCCTCTAACTAATGATGAGTATCAAAGGCAGGGCAACCTGGCTTGAATCCTAGACTTATGAATTTAAATTTAAATGGTCGAAGATTTTCTTGAATCTTCATAAACTTGAACTTTTGGACTTGTATCTTGATTTGTACGGTTGGATACGTTATTAGAAACCCTAACATGCCTAATGTAAGGGAAAGATTAGTTCAGTAGCCAACTATATACCCTACAAAGCCATGTTTGAAAAAAACAGCATACCTTGTAGTAATGTTCTAGCGTCATTATGATGCCAGAGACTCATAATGTCATTCGTGAATGAGAGCGAGTAAAATGCCAGACGTGAAAGAAACTGTGAGTAGATTCTTTCACATCTAGTGTCATATTGGTGCCAGATTGCTGGCGCTAGATCAAATTCAGCAAACCTTGAGCGATGTGATGTGAATTATATTTGCAAGCCGGTCAGCCAACTTACTCTGTTCTCTACTCTCCAAATATGCCTTATAGTTTGGTTCCATAACTTTCCTTTAGATAACTTCTTATCTCATATAATTCTTAGTAATAATGTTGAAACTTGAAAGCAGCTTGGGAGTCTATTTCAATTTGCAACTTTCTCATTTGCTTTTGCTTGCATTGCATAATTTCACCCTAGGCAGAATAGCTTTAACGCCAGCTTCCACAATACTATCAGTTTGAATTGATTCACAATAAGCCAAAATAACTGTCCATGTAGTCTCTAGTAGCCCCTCATAGCAGCTTCTTTCCCCTTCTTCAAAGGACCTTGATTTTGGAGCTCGATTCACTTCTTCTACAATCCCCTGTGTTGCTAAAAACAAAAAAGGAAGAAAAAAAAAAAAGAAAAAGCTAAGAATAATAATTCTGGGAAAAAAATCAAAATCTTATATTCCGTGAATTTTCTATTCGTTCTTTTCTTTCTTTCTTCAAATGCTCTTGTGGTCCAAGCGAAAATTATAGACTCCTAACCCGTATTATAATTAGACACGCATTCACATTCGTATATCATCTTAATTTATTTATAACCCAAAAACAAGGTGCGACCTTAGTCAACAAAATCCTAAACGATGTTCAGAAAATGGGCTCTATTATTGACCTTTTTTCTTTTTTTTTTTTTTGGTTGAGAAAAATTATCACCGAAAAGACGGCTAATTGATTCAGACTTTGAAATTAGAAAAGAGTAAATTTCACAAATTGTCCCTTACATTTACACTTTGCAGCATATTTGTCCGACTTCTTTTTTCAACCCTTAGGGTCCCTAACCATTTATAAATTCACATTTATCGTCTCTTTGAATCCAATTTTTCCATTAAAAAGGTGAGAAAAC
This sequence comes from Nyctanthes arbor-tristis, assembly GCA_963692815.1. Lineage (NCBI taxonomy): Eukaryota > Viridiplantae > Streptophyta > Magnoliopsida > Lamiales > Oleaceae > Nyctanthes > Nyctanthes arbor-tristis. Next base: position 81,247 of record CAVNYN010286633.1, on the reverse strand, counting down.
GATTTTTTGGCCCACAGGTTGTACTTATAGTAAGAAAAACTAAATACAAAAACAGCTTTTAAACAAGAAAATAAAAGAAGGTACATTTCTCTTCAAACATGTCCAATCATCCCTAATTCCCACCCCCGCCCAGTCTCTTAAGAAACCACAGCATGCTATTGTCGCCCCTTTTTCCTGCAAATTCCAGTAATAAAATGAGAGAACCCAAGTCTCCAGTCGTGATGCAAAAACAAGGAGTGGGTATGTTGGGAAAGAAATTAAATGTACTTTTTTTAATTTTTAAAAGCTCTTTTGTATTTAATTTTTCTTTAACATGAGGATAAAAAAGTTATTTTCTTACCATGTAACAGAAAATTGGATGGAAACCGTCCAAAAAGACAATACATGCTAATTTACGAAAGGTTAGAAACCCTAAAGGCTAAAAATACTAGGGACAAATTTACCACAGAGTGCAAAAGTTAATGATGATTTGTGAAATTTACCATTTAGAAAATTAGGCTAAGTACTTTCTTCTGTCAAACAAATTCACACGTTCAAAGGCTTTGGAACACGTGCATGACTCAAAAATACGGCAACTCTCTACTTGCTATGCTATTTCATGCACTTATGAGGTGATTGATTCTCTTTATAAAAATATATTATAATTTTATTTATTATTAATTTGATTATTGAGTTAACAATTGCTCATTTATAATTATAAATTTCAAACTTTTATTAAATTCATACAACTCATCTCACCTCATCTCATTATAATTTCTCATTATAATTCAATTTGAATAAATAGATTCAAACAGCAAATTTGAAATTTATGATTATAAATGAGCAGTTGTCAAATCAGTGGTCAAATCATAGGTGAGATTATAATGTGTTTTGATAAATAGAATCAAATACCTCCTTAGCTTTTGTCCTTCTCTCCCCTGGTGTTCTTTGTCTCTCTCTTTTTATTATTTTTTTTTTTTTGCCCTTCTTTTCCTGTCTTTCCCCCTCTCCATCTGCTCGTTTTAGGTTTTTTCACCTACTATACTCTTATCACTTGTGTTTATTTATTCTTCCATTTTGTTTTTTGACTTTTAAATGAAAAAAGCGACTATTCATTTTTTAAATTAAATGTAACTTTGTTATGTGGTTTTCTAATATAATTTTTTAATTACATGTGACAATATTTTAAGTCAAAAAGTAATGCAAGTGTGACTTTTATATAAGTGACTTTTTGATAAAATCGAAATAATAAATGTTACTTTTTTGATGGTGAATTTTTAGTAAACAAGTAACAAATGATGTAACTTTGATTCTTGCAAACTATTTGGTTATTGTTAGAAACTAGTGTTTCACATGTATGTTACACCGAAGAAATATTTACAATAGTCTAAATTATAAGTTGAAGTAATAGTCACCATCAAATTTATACTAATATGTCATATCAGAAAAACACATTAAAAATTTGTAATAATTTAAAAACGCTCCAAAATTGAAAATGACTAAAAATATGGAACATAAAAATCTAATTAACTAATTCTAAGTGTTATGCCAAGACCCATGTTGTCTAATATCATCTTAGATAGTTTCTAAACTTTTGGTCAATGGTTTGATTCCCTTATCTTACAATCCATTTATAATATATTAAATGAAAGAATCAAATTGTTCAAAGCTTCCTTGAATATTACATTCACATTTGAATTGCTTATGTGGCCATCTTTGTCACAAATTATGATACTCAACTGATTTGGATTCACAACACTTGACACTGGTTTCTAATAAATTCTAACATACAAGAGCCCTTGACTTTTGTTGATAGCATTGCGTATGACACTATCAACGAAAATTGTCTCATTTGAAATGTAAAAAGCATCATAGGTTTAGATGTTGTCAAAGTCATCCTTGAGATTAAAAAAAAAAAAGTGTCCTACATTTGTACCTGACAAAATTTTTGCCTCAACTGTATGATTTTCATGTCTTCTTATATTTATAGAAGAAAATAATTTAAATATAAGAAATATATGACAACGATAAAAAAATATCATATCACCCTACATAATAAGAGTATAAACCTCCAATGAGTTCTTTCCAAATAAATGTAAAATTACACATAGCCTAAATATAGTAACTTTTATTATTATGGTCACAATATCTTGTAAATTAATAAATAAACATGCACACGATTTATTGAATTGGGCTATTATTCGATTTTAGTGTGGCAAGCAACATTCATAGGGTGAGTTACATTACAAACATTTAGCTGTTCAGTAATCCTCACCTTTGCTCCCAACATGTAAAATTATGATCCTAGTCAACCACAATAACTGGCTCGAATAGGTTCCCAAAATAAGAATAAAATAATTTGCTGTATAAAGATTACAGAAAGTTTTCATAGCTTTTTCGCGCAGTGTTATTCATTGAATCTTACATATGAGTACTTCTATAGATAATATTTTATGGTATTTATTGGACATTATTTTATGGAGTCTAGTGCATACGTAGTAAGTGTTCATTAGACACATTGGAAGATGATAACCCCATGTTCCTCTAATGTGTCTAATGGACACTTGCCACCTATACAGTGGACTCCATAAAATGGTATCTAATGGACACCATAGAGGAACAAACTCCTATAGTGCTGGAATTTTTTTCCCATATGACATTGCCCTCCCTCCCCCGGAAATATATTTGATGTCACACTTTTGTATTTAGCATGGAAACGTATAAATTCTGGTCACGTATTATTATTATTATTATTATTATTATTATTATTATTATTATTATTATTATTATTATTATTATTATTATTGGGAAGCAACAAATTTATTAATCATTAAAAATCAAGTCTGTCAAGAGTACATACATCATCAAGCGGCCATGTGCATGTTTCATTGAAAATACATGTATTAGCATTAAATAGAGACTCCCTTTCTAACTCATGACCAATTATTTTTACTTGTCATCTTGCAAATGCCAACCACTTGATCCAAATCATTTCCAAATAAAATAGTTTAGTCATATTGTGACATGACATGCACCATTTTAAAAAACACAGACCCAGAAGGTCCACTTAGTGAACAGGTCAATGATGTCCCAGCATTGGTGTCATCGCTTGAACTCTTTGTGGAATCTCAACTATGTGGTTTAAACAATGAAGCACAAATCTGACAGCATCGATATATAGATGTCAATAAATCAGTGCAAAACTATACAAAGATTTGTAATTAATTAGGATACAAACTACAAAAAGATAAGCGAAAGTCCTCACCACTTTCAAGCAAGTTTGGATTCAAATTTCCCGTGTTGGATAAAGAATGGTATTATAACAGAGATTTAAGTGATTCGAATAACAGAGAATTAGTACTTTTAGTAATGAGGAAACATGGCCGGTAAAAGAAGAGAAGAACAAATTTTAAAAACTAAAAAAAAAAAAGGAAAAGAAAAACTAAAAGGTGCCGCATAGCTTACTAATTTTAGACAGGAAAAATAGAGTTGACCAACTATTATATTTTAATATATAGATAGATAGATGATCTAGAACCAGTAGTTCTGATTTCCCACGAGATGTTTGGAGGAGACCATCTTCACTAGTGGTATTACTATAATGGCACCAGACATGAATGCGATATAATATCAATGTGATGTAAGCACATTATCATCTCCCCGAATCGCACTATAATAAAACATCTATAACGCCACTTTTGCTAATCAAATCACAATATTAAAATTTATTCTTAATTACAAAAAATGCCAAGAATTAAATGACTTGAATTATCTTTTATTTATATACTTATATTTTTTTTAGATACACCACCAAAAAAAAAAAAAAAAAACTAACCTAATTTTTCTAGATTCATCATAAATAAGAACCCTAATTTTATTTCTTTACTATACCACAGTTAAACCCCCTCCCTCCAGGCCCCAGGGCCGGACTTGTACTCAACAGGGGCCCTAAGCGAACTTAAAAAATAAGGCCTGTATAGTGACAGACTTATCTCAAATGATAACACATCTATTTTTTTTTTAATCTCTTTTGTACACATATTTTTTCCTCAAAATTGGGTCCCCTTCTCGACAATCCTTTTTCCATATTTATAGGATTAGATGAGGGTTTTTTGGTTTTTCTACAATGGAGTTCAAAAAAGCCCTATGAACCACTTAGTTTGAGTTCTAGCCCTAATGTATTACAGCATAAGCAAAGATTTTGACACAGTTTCTAATTGTCAGAATAACCAACATAACCAACTATAACAGAAAAGCGTCATAACAGACTTCTTCTGCTCTAGATTGGCTAACGGCTGGTCGGATGTTCCATCGGGTAGTGCTAGTTCGGTTTCTCTAGCTTCTTAATTTGTCACTCCTTGTGGAAAAAAAATCATATATTCTTTAGTAATTATTATTATATTGGTAAAATAATAAAACCGTTAAATATACACCCCAAAAAAAATACTTTTTGGCCCAAAAAAAAAAAGGTTTACTAAATACTAAAATAATTCTTTTCACGTAAACTTTTCATTCATTATACTAGAATCTGCTTATTGGAAAGTTATAACAATACCTAGCTAAATTTAAGTAGTGCTATTTATCTAGATTAAATGGCATTTTCCAAACTAGTTAGCATTTTTGCAATGGCGTTGCATTGGTCTTCCAATGTTTGGTCTATTTGTAAAACTTTCCCAAAATATTTTGGGCTTGTGCTTGTGCCCATTGAGCGATTACCCACTTCTCTAATGAGCTAGTCTCCCACTTCATTTTTGATGTTCCATAAAAGGCCCAGGTTTCATTATTTTGTTCTAATGTAAAGGACCGTCGCAGGTCTCTTTGTAAAATTTGTAATTTGAAAGAAATGTGCAGTTCAAAAGAGTATCATGAATGAATGCCACATTAAGGTAGTTTTGCCCCTTTTTTTTTTGGGGAGGGGGGGGGTAAGAGGATTGTAGAATAGGAGAATTGAACCCTTTTTTCTCAAAACAAGAGCCCATGGTATTAGTAGTGATAAAGTACTTGATTTAAAAGATAAAACTATTAATCGAACTATATTTATATTATTTTTTATATTTTCAAAAGTTCCTTCAAGTATAGGCAAAATTGATTATCAAAATTGGAAGCCATAGAGTCGAAGTGTCAAACTTCTCTCATTACCATTGTGAGTGATTTATTGTGTATCACAAAATTAACCACACATAGTAGCAGATCTCTCAAGGGCAAGTTTTCTTCTCATATTGGTATTGTCACTATGTTTATTAACCATTTAAAAATCACTTTCATCTATCAACTAATTTAAATTTTAAATTTTAAACACATGACAACTTCACATTTAATCACATATTTGATGTAATGTGAATTTTCACATCATTTTAATCACTATCTCTACATGGCACAATTAAATCTCAACACTTATACAAATTTTAAATTTTAGATCTATTTATAAATTCACTTTTTTATAAATCCTTACCAAACAAAGTGTGTGTATTTCGAACAATCATTCCTCACTTTCTATTCTAAAATAGACCTTCTAGAAAAAGAAGTTAAAGTGCAAAAAGTGTTTTTGAAGCTCGACCCACACCACATGGCACTTAAGACGTGCCGAATAGGATATCATTTAGTAGTATGTCATATCAATCTAGGTTGATCTTTAATGGAAATAAAAAGCATTTCTTATTTATTATACACACTTTGGGATTGGAAAATATTATTTGTAGAGTAGTTTTAACAAAATCTTTTATAAATTAAAAAAATTTAATCATCTATTTACCCTTGTGTCTTGTGTGATGAAAAATGTACAAGAACCATTCGAAGATTTTATAACAAAACTTCACACCCCATGTGGCCTCTATCGATGCACGCTACGTGTATATCTAATCCATGGGGCGAGCATTCATACAAACCACATGTGATGAAAAGTTCTGTAAGAAAAATATTGAAATGTTTTTGAATACGACTCCTTTTTCGATTGAAGAGAACTTACGCTAAAAGGTAAAATAATAAAATTACCTTCTTTTATACAAGATTTTGCAAATATTTCCCTGCAAATAGCAGTACTATCTTTTCTTAGCCACCAAAATATTAAATACTCCTTCCGTCCTGCGAAGATGTTTCTTTATTTATTTTTCATTTGTCTTGAATTATATTCCATTTTCCTTGTTAAAAGCATATTAAATAAGGGTATAATAGGATAATTATAGGTTAAGTTTACTTTTTCAATAATAGTGTTGATAAGTAAATAAAAGTATAAGAGCATGAGTAATTCTATAGAGACATTAAAAAGTGACATTAAAAAGTGATATTCTTACATAACACACATTCATTGGGTAATAATCACATGACTACTTTTTCATTATTCAATACAAATATACCACACAAAAAATATCACTTATTAATGTCATTTTTTCATATCTCTCTAGAATTTTTAATAAGAGCATCCACATTAGTGGTGTTAAACCAAGTTGTTAATGAGTTTGTTAATTAGCAACTAAAAAAATATAACTATATTAGTGATGTTAATAAAGTTGTTTAAGAAATCTTTTAAATTTGTTAACTTTGTTGTTAAAGTTAACAACAATTTTAATAACGTATGTGATCAATCATCTTTATTTTCTTTATTTTTAATATTGGTTATAGGTTGAATCAATTTAGTTGTGGACTACTTTAACGTAAAGTTGGATTGTACTATTTAATTTAATACCAATCAATGTTTAAAAATCAATAACTAAATTTAACATGCTTAGAGCATCCACAATAGTAATGTTAAACTAAGGTACTAGATTTCCACCCGTGTTTCTAAAGAAATTTCATACATAAAATATAATATAATTATACTTATCAAGCTTAATGTTATAAATAAACTGAAAAACACAACCTGCATAGAATCAATGTCCATCATATATTTGCAAGTAGTATACAATCAATTCTTTATTTTGTTGACATATTTTTAAATTCTTGTTATTAGTCCATTGAGATCTCGATAAATCAATAATTTTTTTATTAATTCTTATTTTTTATTTCATTTAAAGACAATAAAACACGATAGCATAATTCTATATTTAGTTTTACACCAGTGCATTTACAGACATACTATATGCTTCACAACCATGTGTTTTATGGACTTATTATAGTGACAAATTAAAATACATAGAGTAGGAAAATATAAAATCATGAAATTATACAATGAACAAAATAAAATTGAAATTTATTAGGCAAATATGAGATATTTCTAACCAAAATACAATGCGTAGATAGAATCTCAAAAAAATATTAAATTAAATGATTAAAAGGAAAAATATAATAACAATAATATTGAAATCTTGATTGATATAGTATCTATTTTCATGTAATTAAAATATATTAGGCAAATATAAGATATATCTAACCAAAATATAACATGTAGATAGAGTCTCAAAATAAAAATATTAAATTAAATGGTTAAAAAGAAAAATATAATAATTGAACCAATAATTTTTTTATTAACTCCTATTTTTTATTTCCTTTAAAGATAATAAAATCCAATAGTATAATATATATTAGTTTCACACTCGTGCGTTTCACAGACACAATATGCTTCACACCGTGAGTTTTACAGACATATTATGTTGGCAAAATAAAATAAAGGAGTAGAAGAATATAAAATGATAAAATTACATAATTGAACAAAGTAAAATTAAAATCCATTAGCCAAATATGAGATATATCTAACGAAATTATAATATATAGATAGAGTTCTAAAATAAAAATATTAAATTAAATGATTAAAAAGAAAAGTATAATAATAAGGAAAAAAAATACTGAAATCAAGATTGATATATTATCTATTTTCATGTAATTCAAACTCATTACCCAAATGTGAGATATATATAATCAACATGTAATATGTATATAGAGTTTTAAAATATAAATATTAAATTAAATGATTCAAAGGAGAAACATAACAATAAGAAAAAATATAATAAATAGACCTATAATTTTTTAATTAATTTTTATTTTTAATTTCCTTTACAAGCAATAAAATCTGATAGCATAATCTATATTAGTTTCACAACTGTATATTTACGGACTACTATGTTTAACACTTGTGCGTTTCATGGACACATTATACTGAGAAAGTAAAATATAATATATTAGGAGAATATAAATCATGAAATTATACAATCAGATATAGTAAAATTGATTAAAATATAATATGTAGATAGAATTCTGAAATAAAAACATTAAACTAATATATAAATAGAGTCTCAAAATAAAAATATTAAATGTAATATGTAAATAGAGTTCTGAAATAAAAATATTAAATTAATATGTAGATAGAGTCTGAAAATAAAAATATTAAATTAATTGATTAAAAGGAAAAAATAACAATAAGAAAAATTATAATAAATGAACCAATAATGCTTTTTATTAATTCTTATTTTTTATTTCCTCTAAAGGCAATAAAACCCTATAATATAATCTATATTAATTTCACACTCGTATATTTACGGACTACTATGTTTAATACTCGTGCGTCTCACGGACATATTATACTGAGAAAGTAAAATATAATATATTAGGAGAATATAAAATTATGAAATTATACAATCAGGCATAGTAAAATTGATTAAACTATAATATGTAGATAGAGTTCTGAAATAAAAATATTAAATTAATATATGGATAGAGTCTCAAAATAAAAATATTAAATATAATATGCAGATAGAGTTTTGAAATAAAAATATTAAATTAATTGATTAAAAAGAAAACTATAACAATAAAGAAATGTATAATAATAATAATAGAATAATGATATCATCAATTGATTTTTTAAAGGAGCCAGACAATGAGCGAGAAAATCATTTTTAATTGAGACTACAATCAAATTGAGCTAGACAAACTGTTGATTAATATATATATATATATAGACATATAGATTGGTAAAATTATTAGTCAATAGTAAAGTTATTAGTTAACAACTCAAAAATATAATTACATCGGTGGTGTTAATGAAATTATTAAAAGAATTATTTTAAGAACTTGTTAACTTTATTGTTTAAGTTAATAATAATTTTAACAACTCATGTGCCCAATCATATTTATATTCCTTATTTTTATATTGTTTATAGGTTAAATTAATTTATTCATGGCCCATTTTTAACTTAAAGTTGAATTATAAGGGTTGGTTTAACACCATCAATGTGTTAGATATCAATAGCTAAATTTAACATTCTTACGTGGCATTTAACAATTACTAAATCTCTATTTAATTATTACTTATGTGAATAGTTAAATTTAACAACATCAATATAAAGATTATGAGTTAAATTTACTTTTTCAATTACATTAAATATTTTTTCTTAATCTGTGTGAAAAATGAAAAGAGAATCTTTTTGCCGTATGGGAAGAAAGTTAGTGTCAGAGTCATTATGTTTTTTATGATTATCGTGGTGCTTCTATTATGTCCTTTGGACACCATTTATGGAGTCCAAAAGACAGTGTGTCAATCACCCATTTGGGTGACTATCACCCCACACAATTAATAGGTGATTGTCACATTATCCTTTGAACACCATAATATGGTATCCAAAGGTCACCATAGAGTGTGCCTTATATAGGGCATACTACACGTTATTATAGTATTACTGGAGACATGTTTCAATATTCAAACAACACAATCCACAAATGGTTTAAGCAAGTTTTGCGAGTGGTTTGTTCACTTGGCACAGTGATACTTCGTCCTACGAATCAAAATGTTGTACATGAGAAATTTGATGATGAATCTTGTGTCCTTTCTTGCTATGAACTAGCGGATCGATTACTAAGTGGGGATGCTCCCTCCAACATTAGCGAACCCTTTCGGAACTGGTTAAGAATGGGTGTCACGCCCCCAATTTTTAATGATAGCGGAAGTATTTAAACACGTATCTCGATTCTAAAATCGAAGGCGAGACCTTCCAAATACAATTCAAAGGTGTTGACACTTTCGCTACGTACTCTGATAATTAAATATCCTGTGGGCTACCCACAATGAAACATCGGCCGCGTATACCGAAATCTTGATCACATACATGTATCTCCTCCATCTTGGGATGATCCGGCTACATAGCTTCTTAATTTAATACCTACAGGATTGTAGAAAAAGATGGTGAGTACAAAAGTACCCAGTGAATAACAACATGTATTGGCCCATGCAAAATAATATAAAAGAGGAAACTTTTATACACAAAAGAGGTCATTCACAAATATACAAAGATATGAAGTTCAGGCACATCACTAATTTAGCCTCTACCCGTAAACCATGCGATTCAATAACAATTCAGAATAGCCAATACCACATAGCAAGGCCATAATACCATAAAGAAATTCAAATAGCAGAGTAGAACGGGTATATAGTGTCACTAGCGATGGCCGAGAGCACAGAACAATTATTTATCTAAAGTAATAGTGCACCATCAATCATTAAAGGTCAAATACAATTAAAGAAAGACACAACTTCTAAAAAAGATAGAGTGTCAAAAGAGAGAGCCAAGAGATAGAAAATGATAGAGCCAAAAACGTGCGTTGCTCACCTCAATAACTTAGATGGAAAAGTGCCTTCAAAATCTTAGTATTTCTCACTTCAAAGTCATTCTTTAGGTTGTACTTTTTTTATATATGATAAGGAGCCTTTTTCAAGGACAAAACTAGGGTTTTGATATGTTTTGAGGGATGTTTTTGTTGCCCAAATAGTGGTGGACGAATTTTGCTATAATTTGGGGTAGGTGGGGGTTTTGGTGGGGGTTTGGTAAGTTTCTATACCCTTTGGCCCCTTTTTATAATTTGCGGGATTTAACCATTTTCAATTCATATTTGAGTTTCGTCAATCATAAGGTAGCACTTAGCGTGACATATACCGTACACTTGGCAGAAATTTGTCCGAGAAGTCCTTCCACTTTGCATTATCTTTCAATTAAGTTACCGCTCTTTAGTTTATGTCAATTAAGTCACTACACTTTGGTTTATGTCAATTAGGGACCAAAGTATTTCTTTAACATCAATTGAATAACAATCTTTTAATTTTCAAGAAATCTTACAATGATATTCGGGTAATTCTTCCAAAACAACAATTTTTGTCGCTTACCTTAATTTACAGAAATTTCCAGGGTGTTACAATGGGCACCACTATCCCAGCCAGGTTCTATTGATCATGTCCTCCTTTCTTGTTTTCTTAATGTCAGATAGTGTGTTTTCTTTGTCTTGTTTTGTTTATGGATTTATGGTCTTTCTATATTTTTGATCCAGCCATTGCCTGGCCTTGTCTCTGTAATGTGCTATGTTTTAATGAATAGAAGTATGCACGACAAGTAGAGATTTTTCAAATAATAATAATAATAATAATAATAATAATAATAATAATAAATCTATTGTAACCTTAGATTAAAACTTAAAAAAAAAAAGAAAAACAACAATTTGGTTGTTGAACAAAAAAGAAGTTAAAACAAATATTCACTAATCAAGATGTAATACTAAACCTGACTGAAATTTAATTTAATTTTTTTATTTGAGTTTTTTCACTTTTTTCTTTGAATGTTCTGGATTATAGAAACGGACGCTTGTGCAACATATTAAAACTTGTACTCCTTGAATTCAAAATTTAAGTACCCATCCTTTTTATAGATGATAAACGTGGAAGAATATAAGAAATTTATGAGAGAATAATAATACTGAAGTATGAACCAAAGAAAATGTGAAAAAATTTCCTTCCCAGAAATTGCGTGGGGACGCGTCTTTGTTACGGTCGGCGTTGAATATTGAATATGACGAAGTCCCGAAGAAATATGGACACTTGGCCAACTATCTCTTGTTTGACCTTTTCTAAGTCTTGCGTGATTTTTGCTTAATTCTTCGTGACTCGACGTGCTAAGATTGATTGATTGTTAATCTACGTATTTTTAAAAGACTTCCACCAAAGTAAACAACGAACTTTCTTTTGTGGTTTCCCAACCCCTCCCCCCCCTTTTTAAAAATGATGGCTTGGAATATATTATAGTGTGCTTATAAGATAATCAAACTTATAAGTCCCGAGTTAGATAGCCAAATAATAACTTGGCTTGTACCTTTTTCTAAAGAAAGCAATCCACTTTAAGACTTGTTTGATATAGTTTATTTTGTTCATTTATAAATTCACCTATTATTGATTCGACAACTACTCAAAAATCACCACACATTTTAAACTTTAATTAAATCTTCACCACTCATTTCACTCTTTATAAATTATCTTTATAAATTGACTTTATAAATCTAACCAAACGGGTTCTAAATTAACTTATATTCTCAAAAGAGTTATGATATATACCTACTCTGAGGACTATTTGAGAATTTTAATCAGTCAAATTAATTGCTCTTTTGACCCTCATTTGTCACTCAACTAGCTGACGGAGTAGACAATGTATTCTTCCCCAAATGAGTAGCTACCTGTTAATAGGTTCACTGCTTAGACTAACATGTGACTAGAAAAATAAAGATAAAAATTATCTTCATGTGTCAATTCACCGTTATTGGTGAGTATATTATCATGAGTCCACATGCAGTAAGCAATTTCTGAATATTATCAATGTACATATTACTTTTATGAACTTTAAATTTCTCCTAATTACATTATACCTTTTTCTGTTAAGTCCACCAAAACAAGCTCTTATCATCATATGGAAAAAGTGATTGGAAGCATGATGCATGCTACGTATCCTATAAAAGAACATGGACTTTGTATTAGTTAATTATTATTATACCATACCCTTTATTTTCCTAAGTTTCTACATGCATCTTTGTTTAATATTATAACTTTACTTTTATAATTATGTCAACGCATTCTTACACTATGGTTTATATATATCCAAATATTATGTTAGCGTGTTTCCAAATTAGAAGCAAATGTGGCACTTTTTGGTACAATTGGTGGTAAATAAGTATTCTATTTAATGCTTATTAAAATGGACTGAAATATGTTCCGGTTAGCAACAAAATGACTCTGATATCATACTCCGTACGCAGAATTGTATTCTTGCTTATTGTAATAATTTTCAATACAAAATAAAGGGTTTAACGAATCTGTTTAACCAAGAATTTGCATATAATAATCATCTAATTCCGTTTCCATATAAAGTTGAAGATATGAAATCAACGAGGAAAGGTTGAGGATAGGAAGTGTGGAGAACTAAAAATTAATAGATAAATTTTAATGCAACTAGTATTATAGTAAAACTATATAGAATATAACTATTCAATTTATTTAATAATTATCGTGAAGGAATGTCGACTTCTCTACCAACTCCAAGTGACACCTTGTTATATTATATTTTTCTTGTTCGAATTAGTTACAAAACCTCGCGTCGCAATTGACTTGGAAAATTATGATTTGATTAATTCAACACTAATAAATTTTTGGCTACAAATTATTTGCTGTTAAATATTATTATAGTTGAATTGAAGTGGCCGTGGACCTACTAATAATTACTTAATTGATTTTAAAATACTTATTATTCATCTGGGTACACTACGTTCGATGGTCGTAGTCACGTAAACATAAAAATATTATTTTTGCTTTATTTTTAAATACTTACATGTAAGTGGGATAAAGAGTTAGCTAACCTATTATTTCTACACAATAACGTATTTAATTATTTGAATCGTGGCACGTACTTGTATTACTTCTATTTTATATATTAATTCATGAGTTATCGGGTGAAAGAGTCAGATACGATGCAATTATTAGTTTGTTAAAAAAACGTACGTCAATCTTTTATTTTATCTTTACTCCAATTAACAAAGAGGCAGTCAAGAAGTAAATATCAGGACAAGAATGAGGTGGTATGGAATCTAGATAGCTTCCTTTATGGAGGGTCGAGGATAGGCATGAATCTCATAGGTGACCTCATTCTCTAATAGCGTTCATGTTATTCGAAATAATTTACGTGCAGTATGATAGTACGGTAATCATTAGATTTTTTTTCCCTCGAAAATATAAGTTGGAAAAAAATTTTATTAGTCTCCTATATTTGGCAAAAAGAACGAAGAAAGATTCTCCAACTTTTTAAATAAAAGTTTGAGTTGGAATCCTTGCTTGCCATTTGAATATCTTATCGCAATCATTTATTTTTGTAGGAGATAGAGTATCTATTTAAAATTATATCCGTTCACTTTCTAGAGTTTGAGGGGGCGGAATATGATAACTACCAAGTGTTACAAAAATTATGTCTTTTTTTTTATATGTTAATATCATTAATGATTAAAATTACAAAAAATAATGCTGTACAAAAAACGATAATGATGTCAGCCGATGGCGTCAGTGGGTTTTGAGCCAAGACAATAAGGCAAAATGCCTGTTCATCAAGGAAAAAATTCAAGAATGTGGACAAGAATATAATGGCCACCATAAAGGGCGCAATCACGAGTGAGTCATGCTATTTATAGGTATAATCATTCAAACATTCATTTATAAAATATGGTAAATTCACATTTTTATCGTTAAAACTACTTTTTCTCAATTATGCAATACACAGGGGTAAGATTGTAAATTTATCTCTATTTTGTAAAAGATTATTTGAATGATTACCTACAAATAATATTTTCCATCAGAAGTTCTGCGCAGACCAATTATGATATGCTTGGGGAAGTTACACCCACAATATGTAGATTATCAATTACTATGGCAAAGCAACTAAAATGGAGCAACAGAAAATGATTGAACATCCAACTCTCAAAATAGAGATATAATTTTATGTTTATTAGCTTTCTAGCAATCTTTCAATCCATTGTAATTGTGGATTTGTGTCCGTTGAGGGTGAGTTCAGTTGTGTTGATTTGCTTCTCTTCTCTCAATTACTCTTCTCTAGGACTTTCATTTTTCATAATTCTGTATGCGTGTCATTTTTTATACTTCCTATTCAAGCTGAGTTCTGATGGCCAAAAAACACCCTCACAAAAAGAAAAGAAAAGAAAAACCACTTTTCTAACATGAAATAATAATGCCTAAAAAAATGTACAGATTGGAATTGAAATTGTGAAGTCATCCATACATTAGTACTGTAATATTTCTCATGATGTTTCTCATTGACTTTGATTTATAATTCTATTTTTCTTGAAAAGCCAATATACCTTTTCAATTGTTTCCTAATAATCGGTAAATTCAGTGA
The DNA here is from genome assembly GCA_963692815.1 of Nyctanthes arbor-tristis. Lineage (NCBI taxonomy): Eukaryota > Viridiplantae > Streptophyta > Magnoliopsida > Lamiales > Oleaceae > Nyctanthes > Nyctanthes arbor-tristis. Next base: position 66,134 of record CAVNYN010286633.1, on the reverse strand, counting down.
AATGGTAACGGCACTTTCTAAGGGATAAACAAAACGCTGAATGCTCCAACTTTCAAGCCATATAAGGAAAAGTTCCCGAACTCTTAAATGCCTTTAGTTAATCTTCTAACAAAGTTTGCAATATATAACAGATATTTTGTCATTTGAATTGACATATAATTAATTATACACTTTTAAACGCCTTTCAAGGGATAAATAAAACGCTGAATGCTCCAACCTTCAAACCATATAAGGAAAAGTTTCCAGACTTTTAGGTGTGCATGCTGCCATGTGTGTGCCACATTAACTGTCACAGTATAACCCCGCCAACAGTGGGCAGGTGATCGGGACTGTTTTTAAATGCCTTCAGTTAATTTTTTAACTAATTTTGCGATATATAACCGACATCTTGTCATTTGAACTGACACGCCACGTAAGCGTTTAACGACGTAACTTTAATACCTAACGCATGAGTAAAGACAAAATTTACTTAAAAATGTGATGACTGATTAGTATAACAAAAGATTAAACTAACTTTATCATTGTTGATGAATCGAGTGTCGAGGTAGAGACATTGACATTATCCACGAAGAATATTTGTGGCAAAATTGTGAACGCGTAAGCAAGAAAAATAACATAGATGGAAAGAGAAGGTGAAAGGAAAAGAAACCAAACCAAAATTGAAGAAAGACAAAATTATGTAAATTATTGCCTTTCAGCTCGTCTTGTCCCACTCCCCATCAACCCGACATTCATGTTACACGCCTAACGTTATAGATGCTTTTAGCCTATTTTGAAAGTTAAAATTTTATTATCTTTTTTTCAAATAAAGTGTAAAGTCCCCGGGTCATACAATTAAAGTTTGTGATATTTGAACAAATTTATTATTTTAAGAGTATCTACTCATTCTGTGACTAAATTAAGAGTCGATATGTGTATTCAGGGTTTGATTTTTTTTTATTGTTAAATTGAGACCCTCTTATATAGATACAATCTCCATTAGGCCGATGCTCCTAGAGTATTAAAAATTTTTCATTCTAATAATTTTATTGAGTAATTCTGAGGGAAACATATTTATCTAGCATAGTTAAGCTTTTTAAATTGCTTAATTATATATAAGTAGTGGGCTTGAAGTTTTACAAACAATCACAAGATGACCAATAAATCATATCATTCATTCATATCAGATAAATATCTCTCTCTACAATTATTAATTTTTATTCATTTCAAAATTTTGGAGCATTTACAGTTTATTTTAGTTCTAAAAATGTCAAATTTAAACATACTAAAGAAATAAATCACAGCATAGTATGTAGGTGTTTTGATTCACATAAAAATGAATATTTTATTTCAATGGATTTTTATGTGAAATTAGAGAGATAATTGGTATGGCTGAACATTGGAGATTTATATTGTATAAATAAGTGATATGAAGTAAGCCGATACGATTAGCTGATCAAACCTAAATTATTAAAAAAAGTGAGTGAAAGTATATTTACAGAAAAATAATAATATTTATCACCAGTGATAATCATCACCATTTCATGTAACAGTGTGTTATCATCATTAAATGAAACATAGAATGTGCATTGTGCCAATTAGGGGGTGATTTCTATGGGTCATGCGCCTCTAAAAAACAGTCACATCTCTATAAAATATTCTGATCTGATTTTATAGAAAAATTGGTATAATTAAGTGTGCCAAATAGAACCTTAAACGATAGCAGACTGACGGTCAGACGAAACCCGTTTTTTCTACTGTAAATACCCCACATTTTCCGGGCCACCCACATTTACAGAGACACGTACACAGAAGCGACGACTTTTGGTGGACTACCCGGCTCACCTTAGTCAACGCTCACTTCCTCGTTGACTACTGCTACGGCCCGCCGACTTTCTTCTTCTATTCTACACAACTGTGTATGAACTCGGCCATCCCCACATTTTTTACACCTTCTTCTCTCTCTCTCTCTCTCTCTCTCTGTTTTCTGTTTGTCTATTTCTGCATATAAATACTAGTATATATAGTGATACGTCCCCGCTTTGTTGTTGTAATTCGTCCCTATTCTTTCTGTTTTCTGGTTATTTATTTGATTCGTCAGCCATGAATCTTAAGCATATTTGTCTTTTGATTTTAGTGGTTTTCTCGAATTCTTTGAGGACGGAAGGATTTGGGACTTTTGGGTTTGATATACACCACAGATATTCGGATTCTGTCAAGGATTTCTTGAACGTTGATGGTTTGCCGGAAAAGGGTTCCCTCGATTACTATGCCGCCATGGCCCACCGTGATAAGCTCATCAAGAACCGCCGCCTCGCCGAAACTCCTGCTGGTGATTCCACCCATCTGATTTTCGCCGGCGGCAACGAGACTTACCGTCTCAGTTCTCTCGGATTGTATGTTTTCCCTTTCTCTTTGCTTATCAATTTCCTGTTCATCACTCCACCCGTAATCGTGCTGGTATATATTGTTCTATTTGGGAACTTTTTATGTTGCTACCTCGTCGGAGAGACGTTTATTTATCATTCTTCAACTGTGATTATTGGCTTGTGGGGGCGAATTCGTTATGGTATCAGAAAAGGCAAATATGTGCACGGATTTCTCATACTCTACTGCTAACGGCGGCCTAACAATTTGAACTTTTCTCTGCTTAACTTCTATCTAAGATGTTAGGAATTATTTAAAGGTCATTGCTCTACAAGTTTCTGTTTTTGTGTCATCATGGCCTAACTGATAACTACTAAACGCGTTGCTGTTCATTGAATTCTCGTCATCTGCTGTTTAATTTATTTTGTTCTCTCTTTGATATAATCTTTGTTCCTGCAAATTGCAGCTTGCATTATGCAATTGTTGGAGTAGGAACTCCTGCTAAAACATTTATTGTGGCACTTGACACCGGCAGCGATCTTTTCTGGCTGCCGTGTGATTGTACGAGCTGTGCTCGTAGCTTGAACTCAACCTCAGGAAGGGTAGGTCAATCTACTAAGCGTAGGGTGTTATTTTCGTGTAGGTATTATTCTTAGTTTCATGGTTACAAATGAAAACACACTTTGTTAAAAATGATGTCAAACAATAAGAAGCTATTCTTGAGTGTTAGCTTTAATTCACTATATTCTTTGTACAATTTTCTAGTCAAACAGGTAGGTATGTTGTTTTCATAATTTTCTATTTTCTGAAACAGAATTTAGAACTGAATATATACAGTCCTAGTAAGTCATCAACAGGCGTGCCTGTTCCGTGCAACAGTACTACATGTGGACCGAGAAGACGATGCTCAAACTCTAGTAGTGCTTGTGCTTATAAAGCTGTATATCTTTCCACCAACACCTCATCTTCAGGGATATTGGTAGATGATATCTTGCACATGGCTACAGAGGACAGTCAGCAGAAAGACGTTGAAGCCCCGATCACATTAGGGTGAGTAGTATCTCTTTCCGAAGATACTTTCCTTGTAATATGAGATGCCCAAAAAAATGTACGAGGATAGTTCTCGGTAAATTGTCAGATTCTCATAAAGCCGCATACCTTAAATTTTGTTATTGTAGTAGTGTTTACTTCCTAATATTGCTGAGTTTTAAACTTTTTACTTAATTTCAGCTGTGGAATTACTCAAACTGGTGACTTTTTGGATGCTGCGGCTCCTAATGGTCTATTTGGGCTCGGTTTGGATAGTATTTCCGTCCCTAGCATTTTAGCCAGAAAAGGGCTTGCAGCAAATTCTTTTTCCATGTGTTTCGGGCCTGATGGACTTGGAAGAATGGTTTTTGGTGACAAAGGATCTCTGACCCAGAAAAAAACACCTTTCAATCTTGAAGGAAAGCAGTAAGTTTTCAGCTTTTTCCTCACATAATATGGCTGAAGTTCTGATTTTTCATTACCTTCCTGTGTAGAATGCCTGTTCTAACAATTTATATCTGTACCAGCCCAACCTATAATATCACTTTGACTCAAATAACTGTGGGAAAAAATACCACAAATCTCCAAGTTTCAGCAATCTTCGACTCTGGCACCTCATTTACATACTTGAATGACCCAGCTTACTCAGTCATCGCTAAGGGTGTAAGTCATTTAAGTTTTACTGTCTTTGGGTATTGTACTGTTTGCTTGGACAAGTCTGAAGTAATATTCTTTCTTGCAGTTTGATTCTCAAGTATCCGAGCCTCGATATAAACCAGAAACCTCTATTATTTTCGACTATTGCTATGAAATAAGGTAAATTGGTTTTGGCTGCATTTCATACTCTGTAACATTCTTTTATTGCAGACATGAAAGTATCTTCTTAATTTCTCTCAGTGCGAACCAAAAAACAATCAATCTTCCGGATTTGAACTTGACGACAAAAGGTGGAGACCAGTTTTCTGTTAAGGAATCGGTGATTCTACTTCCTCGCAAGGTGACGTTCTACTTATGTATCAGTTTACAGAAGTTTTATATCATCAGGAGACATACTAAAATCTTCTTGTGGCCTGCAGGGTGGATACGCATATTGTTTGGCTCTCGTCAAAAGCGACGATGTTGACATTATTGGACGTAAGTGTCATAATTATGAATCCGTTCTTAGCTATCTTTTGTTAGTTAGTTAACCAAAGCTTCTTTTAACTTGTTAGTCATCTTGAACATAAGAAAGTGAGTATCTGTGCGGATTTCTTCGAGTGTTTTTGTATATTTAGCTGAATCCCTTTGTTCATTTCTGCCCAGAAAATTTTATGACTGGCTACCGCATTGTTTTTGATCGCGAGGAGATGGTTTTGGGGTGGTCAGACTCCGACTGTGAGTTGTCGTCTCTCACTCTCTCTTCTCTCTTTTCATTTGAGAAAGGGTCAATGGCTCATCTATAATCTGATAATCAATGTGTTACTCTCAGGCTATGATTCCAAGAATGGCTCAAATACTTTTCCATTAAACAAGAATAGTCCAACCGAAGCTCCTGCACCTTCCATGTTCAACCCAGAGGCCACACCGGCAAATCATGATCCTCTTCCAAGATCAGCTCGTCCACCACAATCACAAGAGCCAACTACTACGACTAGACTGCCTCCGCCTGCAGGAAGCGGTGCAACTAGTTTGAGCTCGATTTCCTGCAAGCTCGTGGTGTTTATTTTCTCCATTTTTAGTTACCTGATCATTCTTTCTTCATGAGGTATTTATAAAGCCCTTTTGGTTGTATATTTAACACGCAAGATTTTTATTACGCATTATACAAATTTCTTTTTTTAGGTATTGATACGACTTGTGTAACATAAATTACTCTATCCGATTCTTCTATATTGAGCACTTATATATTTTAGTTAAGAGAAATATAAGAAGAGATTTGCAATTTATTTATTGATTGATTGATTGATTTATCTATCTCTCTATCTATTCAACGCTCGTCATATTTTTTTGTCATTTTCATGGTAACCTAAACAGGTAACGTCATCATTAACATAAATTCAGGAATGTGCAAATCAAATCTAATTCAACTCTATTAGGATCATTATTTTTTTATATGTAATTTAATAATTCTATTTTTATTATTAAATAAAGGGTAGGATATTCATTTCTAATTTCTATTCTAAAAGGTTATTTGGTGCTAATAATTCAAAAATCAGGCATTCTTTAAAAAAAAAAAAACAATGGAAGTCAGGTACCTGGCGTGTTAGAATTCAACAGTAAAGGACTTGATGGTAAAAAGGTCCAAATGTGAGGGAGTCCAAAAGTCATAGTGCTATTTTTTTAATAATGCTATTTAACACCGTTAGTACTTGACATCATATTAAAATAGCAGTAAATTATATGTTTAATGAAGTGAGTCTTTTATTCAAGTATTTAATTTCACTTATTATTTAATACTAAATTAGTTGTCACGAGTGGCGGAGCCAACTGGGGGCTTGTGGGGTCCCTAGACCTCTGGCCTTTGATCTTCCTCTTTTATTTATTTATTATTATTAATTTTGTTTTGCGCCTTTATCTTTTCCCGTGAATGGAGGATGCAAATTAGGAAATCAAAGAAGATATTGAAGGGAAGAATAATTACTCCATTTGCTTTATTGATAGTTTTTTTTTTTTTAAAAAAAAAAAAGATGCTTTATTGATAGTTAAATGCACTAGTATTCATCAACTAGTTCATTTTTCTTTTGTTCTCCATAAAATTCAATTCTCTGACTTAAATTGCATATCTTCAATCTGGCAACCTCAAAAGTTAAATATGTCCATTAATTATTCTCTCATACAATGTTGTTATAGGTTTTAAACTTTAAATCATATTGGAATTCAACCTATAAAAACTTTGTGAAGTTATATTTTTTTTAAAGTTATTGTATTTTATGAAGTTTTGTGTGTATCATAACCGTTTCATTACTTGTAAAAAAAAGTAACATTATTCTCTTTGTTGTAAATTATTTAATTCTACTGTGAATGACTATTATACCCCAAAAACCCTAGACTTGTACCTATAAATAGGGGTCTTGGATTTCATAATGATATACATAATTCACGGGTTTTCTGTCCAACTTTTTTTTATATTTTTCTGTTCTATTCTTTTAGTTTATAACACGTTATCAACACGAACCGCTATTAGTTTTCTTTTCTTCTCTTCTTTAGAAATGATTTTTCTTCTTTTTCCTCTCTTCTGTCGAGAGCATCAGTGGTTTCATTGATCCTTTTTTCTATAGTCATATGAACGTCACATCATGCATGATTGTGGTTAATTATTTTCTTTCATTATGTAAATCATGCACAAATAATTTTATTATTATGTATGTTTTCTTTTGGATAATTAATTTTTGTGTCATATTAGTTGGAATCCTCTACTAATTTTAATCGTTAGATGATTTTCAATTTAAATAATTTACTAATTTAATAGTAAGATTATTCTGAATTTGACAGTGGGATAATTTGTTAATTTAATGATAAGATTGTCCACAAATATTTATTATTATGGTGTAAAAAGTCAAATTCACCATCTTTTTGCTTTTGTCATATATATGACTTGATCTCAGAATATTAATTTGATTCACAAGTCTTTATATGCTTATATAGCGAAGCAAACCAAAATTCAATCCAATAAATTTTTAGCATTCAATTCTTTATGTCATGCTATTGTTTTATGTACAATGGAAAGGAGGTTTTGAACTTTCACTTGATTGGTTCTCTTTTTTGAAATAATTGTGGCAGGCTATTATGGATGAACATAAATATAAAAGCCATTATTTGTCTCATTTTTATCATTCTTTATTATATTCTCGTCATG